>JASFAX010001999.1:0-47859 GCA_030737875.1 Allium sativum | reverse complement strand
GGAATCTGGAGGTGATTCCAATATAATGGCTGAGTCAAATTCATCGGGTGCTCGATTGTCACCAATCCCTCCTTCCTCCTCAAAGCCTAGGGAAACTTCATTTTCTGAAGACATTTCATCGCTTTCCCGATGACCAACTCCGTAATCCGGACCCTCGCTGTCCCATTCTGGGTCAGATGAAGAAGATATATCCTCAAGAGTGGTTTTGTTGGAAGTTTCTGGAGCTTCTTTCCTCTCAGCTAAACGAGAAGAGCGTCTGGGCCTCATTGTCATGGAACTATTGAAGAAGCAATAGCACGGATTAGAGTGAATTATCCCGTGTCCCCTTTTTTGTGTATGTGTGTGAACTAAAGTGTGTGCAACAAATGTGGGAAATACAAAATAGAAGTACAGCAATGCAAGACGAAGCTTTAAAGAGAAAGTAATAGTCAGAGTTGTCCTTGATTCTCGTTTATGTTCGCAAGGCACTATCCTAACTGTTCGCGAAGCATATTCGTCTAGAGTAAGCGTTAGTTGAATTAATTGGGTAGACTTTATGTGCCAAGTTTGATATGTTCGGTTCGGTTCGGATATACGTATGATGGCTGGCTCAATACAAACACAGATAGTAATCGGTTCGGATGCGTCATTAGAGCAGGGCCAGTTCAAGACAAGGGAAGCAATGGGTTCGGAAGCAAGACTGATATGATCGGATCGGATGGCCCGATCCGAACCGAACTAGCACCACTCAACCGATCCATTTACCTCAACCTTCACTTCTCCGACCCGAACCGGCGTTTTCTGTCCTCCCTGTCTTTCTAAAGTGTGTAACCCGGACCGACCCCCTATCCTACTTCTTCCTTTCCGCTCCTCCGTCTTCTACCCGAACCGACTTTAGTTGGTCACCACGCTCCTCGTCTTCTTCCTCTTTCCCCCCTTTTCTCACAAACAGGTCCATGTTATCACCAAAGCTATCGTCAAGGGCAGAAATTTGCCCTCTCCAGCTTCGCAACGCCTCGAAGCGACGGCGCGTCCACCAGTAACGATGTGGAGTGCAAGCGAAGCCTGTGGCTAAACCTTCCCAATCCAACACAAATTGAAATCAAGAGCAATTACTATGAAGCTATTCGAGATTAAAGAGCTACCTACGTGTTCGAGTTAAGAAATCTACGAGGGATAGTTTCAGAATATTCGAGTTTCTGATGTTTTCAATACTTAGGTCCGAGCGGCAATTGAAACGAAGAAGGAAGGAATGAAGACGGTGATGGGTTTATATAAAGAATGGTGTTGACTCCTCATCTCCCTATTTTGTCTCGCCTGCTCGGACCGGAGTGGAAGCCCAGTAGCACAACTCTCTCTGAAGGCCCAATGTTTAAGAAATAAATCCACGAATACGCTTCGGATCGGAATCCGAACCGAGTGGAAACTTCACACGTTGATTTAGCATCCGACTCGAATTGAAGAGAAGGAGAGTAAAGGAGGAGCATACCTGCAAGAAGCATTACATGGCGAGATAAGTTCCCAAATTTGCTCAGAAATGAAGAAAATGTGTTCGGGTCGGACGCCGAACCGAACAGAAATCTGTGCATTTATCTTGACAATTCTGGTTAAACGACATCAAAGCACGCTTTGTACAACGAAAGCATCCTTTGAGGGGGCAAAATGTTAGCCTACTTTGTGAACTAGGCAACACAAAGTCAAGAAACTAACCATCGAAGAGTATTTCAAGTTATAAGACTCCGGTTCGGATCGGAAGGAAACACCACAATTCAGATTGATAGCAGCATATCGGTTCGGATCGGGTAGAATTCTCTGTTCGGATCGGATGTCTCTTACTGGATAAATTGGCAAAGCATCTCTGTTCGGATCGGAAGGCCAATAAATCTCAAGTGGATCGGAAAGTCATCTGCTTGCCACGACGCTGGAGCGGAGCGGAGTATGATTAGAGAAGGAGAGACGTCCAAGCTACTCCGGTTCGGATCGGGTATTCCGATCCGAGCCCCCAACCTGCACGTCTCTGACCCGCACCCATGATCCAGGAAAATCTCCTATGAAATCGCCAGGAGAACCGGACCGGATATGACTAATTCCTACCCCTAACGTCCGTCTCTTTGATGTGTTGTCAGCTTGATAGTCCATCCGAACCCGAAGAGAGTGCGATGGATGACACGTGTTCCGACCCGGATTGAATCTCAGGCAAATTCACACCTATAAATACCCCATCTAGAGACAAAGAGAAGGATCTTTTTTCAGCACTTTTGAGAATCCAAGTACCTCCATCATCCGAATTCCTTTACTCCCGGAAAATCCAAACCATCTTTCATTTCTTGTTTTGATTATTTGAGTGAACAAAAGTGAGTTGTGAGTGAATCTTACATTGCCTTTGTAACTGAATTACTGAATATAGTTAGAACTAAGTGGACGTAGGCATTTCTTCGCCGAACCACTATAAATCTTGTGTGTTCATTTTTATTTCTGTTTTATTTTATCTTGTTTCTAATCAATTTGGGTGTTAGAACCACATTTGGGTCTAACACTTGGTATAAACAACATTATAAACAGGGTACAAATACATACAAGCTGATAAGATATTAATGTTTAAATTGATTAGTTTGTTCCGAAATATCAAATATCCATAAAACTTTTTTTATTAATGTATGGATAGTAGCGCAAACGAATCCGCTACTATCCATACATTATAAACAGGGTACAAATACATACAAGCTGATAAGATATTAATGGTTAAATTGATTAGTTTGTTCCGAAATATCAAATATCCATAAAACTTTTTTTATTAATGTATGGATAGTAGCGCAAACTAATCTGTCTCGCATATGAAAGAAATGTGGTATCAACCTGATTCCAGACTACTTATCATAGCTCAGGTACATTAATAGGGTAGTGCAGGTATTATGGCAAAGGCAGCAAAGTTAGTGCACCAGGAACAACAACTTAACATCCAACCTTTATCCCTATTACAGAGTGTTTAACATGCGCTCAACTGACACACGTTGACCTGTCCTTATCATACCATAAATACTTAACCAATAAACAAATGTTCATATTGAAATACAGTGACGAACGCAGGAAAACTGGCCAGTGGGGGCGAAATGAATGATTATATTTTTAGTGACTAAGAAAATAATATATCTTACAATATTATTACCATATTCGTTTGTAATTTTAGTATTCTAGGATGACAACCTAAAATACCACTGAAAACACATGTTTGAAAACAAATATTTTTAGACTTTTAAATACTTGTTCTTTTCTAAACACTTTCCTTCTTTGGATGACATATGAAATGTGTATATATAGTTCATCAAGAACTGATAAGTAGCATAAATTAAAATGAACAAAAGAAGATAACTGCGAATGAGTGCAATACAAATAGCCGATTAAAGAACTAAAGACCCAATTGGAATCCAGACAAGGTTAGAGGTAATCCTATTGGTTCAAAAATAGTTTTTTTTTTTTTTTTTTTTTTTTTTTTTTTTTTTTTTTTTAAGCAAGAAGTGGCTAACGGCTTCAACACACCAAAGCTCCAATAAAGCTACAGGCAAACCTCAGACATAAAGAAATCACTGCAACAATGGGCTAACACTACACAAGGTGACCTGAAATTTGGATTCCTAGATACATTAAGCAAATGACATGTACAAAATAAACTATAACCAAACCTGCATAACCACAAAGCCACCGCAACCTTACCAATACCCCAAAGACATGTCCAACCAAATCACCAGTACCTTCAAAGTGACAGAAGCACCAAGTGAACGAAGTCAAGCGTTAACATAACTGATGAGATCCCAAAACAATTCAAGAGCCAGATTTGGTATTGAGCAGAACCAAAAAAGCACAAAAGGCCAGAGTCTAACCAAGCACTTCGAGATTCAATCCAAAAACCAACTACAAAAACTCTAAGTACAAAGCAGTGAGGTGGATTGGTCTCGCTTTTGAGGTAGGCAAAAGGTAAGGAGAACGTAGATTAGACACAGACGAAGACGGTGAGGCAAAGGGGTTCAGGGATCCTCTAATTAGAGGATGATGCAAGGAAACCCGACACAAAAGACACTGGATGGAAGCGCAAGGCGGATTTGGAGGCAACGAAGGCGATTAAGAAGAGTGGTTCTGATAAAGTTGAAAAGGAAGCACAAACTAGTAATCGATGAGAAAAGCAAGCTTATGGGAGAAGAGAGCGAGGAAAAGGGAGAAGAACAGACGAAAAAAAGGGTTTAAAAATAGTTTACCACACAATATGAAAAAAAGTTTTGCTAGATTCAGTGGGGGCAGCCGCCCCCACTCGGCCTAGTGCAGGTACGTCATTGTTGAAATATCAAACAACATAAAAAGCACTATGATCATCTCATCGAATAGCAAGTTTGATTAATGACAGGCTATTCTTAATTGAATATTCATTCAACTCAGAATTAGGTATTTGCTATAAAGATTAGAATTTTAATCATTTCTTCTTATTATTATTATTATTAAAAAAAAAACTAAATTAGAGAATCAAAAATTCCAAAAGGTTCTCAAAAGAGTTAAAACATTTTTTCTGAAGTTTTAAACATAGTACGTTTTTTCTCAAAAACATCTGGTGTACATTTAGATGGCCTTTCAAAATAAATTAGTCTACAACAGGAAAAAAAACTGAAACATTATAGGAGTATAATAAACAATATATAACTATCAAAATAATCAAAAAAGGAACGTCATCATAAAAATCACTAGGAAAATGATGATCCCAAAAAACGAGTTTTTTGTTGTAAACCATAGAGATTTATGTATGCTTTCAAGCTAAAGGTTGGTGAATAAAGGAGACTAGACTCTATACCACAACTACGGTTTGAGCTTTGCCTCCATTTCCCGACTTATAGCTTCATATAAACTTTAACCAAAAAAGAATCAAACATTTTTCGGAAAATCCTTAGTTATTAAAAATAAAAACCTTCAACAATCAGAGTTCCCAAGAGATACAGAAATTAATTAATAAGTGCAACAAAGTAGTTTGGATAAATTTAGATAGCGCATACAGAAATATTCCAAACAGTTAAAAATGTTTCAAAAATCAAATTAGAAATAATAAGAATTTCAAAGAAATTCACTATATAGTAACTATATACCCCAAAAGACTAGAAAAAATTAACCCAGAGTAATTCAATACTGAGGAACAATACATAAAAATTAAGTTCACTTAGTATCAAAAAAATGAAAAACTATTTATTTGTGTTTTTTGCAAATAATTTATACCCTCCATAAAACAATTTAACATCAAAACTTACGAAGGTCAAAATATCTTGAATTTTGAGATGTCAATTTACTTCAGAGGTACAAAATTCAAACCTTGAAGTTTTCTACTCAATCTGTCAAAATTTTGTAATAAAATCTTTCAGACATTTCCAAATATTTATATCAAGAAATTTTAAATCAAAATATATATTATTTTATTTTATATTTTCATTAAAATTATGTTTCTTTGAAGCAAATTTTGCATTAAAAAATATAAAAAAACCAATGAAAGCATGTTTGGCAACTACTTGTAAGTAGCTGCAACAACATATTACCTGCTTATTATTATTATTTGTGTTTGGCATCAAGTTATAAGGAGGCAAATAAGTTGTTAAAAAGTAGATAAGTCATAAGCAATAAGTATTTGCTTGACTTATAATTCATGTTTTACAACTATACTGTGCTATCATTTAAACCCATTTACCCAGATACTTTTTCATATTAGTACCTTAAGCTTTACAACTAAATCATACCATCAACTCTACCCATTTACCCACCACTTAAAAGTTAATTTTCAAAATTATTTTTAAGTAGAAAGAGATAAGTTGTCGCCACTGTTGTAAAATTCCTTCTGAGCTTCCGCCTAAGCCCTGTCTAGACAAGGCTTACCCCTAAGCGTTTCACCTAGGCCTGCTTAGATAAAATTTACCAACTCAAGTAAGAATTTAAACCTGCATTTAGACATTGGTTAGATATTCGTTAAGGTTCGGTGCCGCATATAAGCATCAATGTGCCAATTTTAGATGGTCTTCCCTCAACTTCTCCTAAGCACATCTAAAATCCTGAATTCCAATTTATATCATTTGACACTAAACTAAACATTAAAATTTTACCCAAAATACATTAGTTATTGAAAACGCCTAACTCTGACTAATCCTCGCCTAAACGATTAATCATTAGTCCTGGAGGATTAATTTTTTTATTAAGATAAGACTTAAGTCTATATCATTGATTTATACAGATGAAAATAAAAAGATGAGACAACGCCCTGGGCCTTCACTTCCATTGAGCTACATTTAGCTCTGCCCTTGTATGTTGAACACAACTATAGCGCTATACCTAATTATCTCAATATATAACCGTTATAATATACATGCATCAATTGTTATGTGCTTAAATGTATTTTCTATTTTTTATCGCATGGTTATTACATGGAAAAATCGTGTGGATATGGTATTATAATTTCAACAAAATGTAGCAGCTTAACTATCATTTATATATTGGAACAGCCAGATTAGGCAGTCTACGACAATTTTTAAGAATACATACTGCTGGTATAAAATTTTATTAATTTCAACGATAATGAACTGTTAATTGAAATGGTATGTAACTTCATATTTTTCTTAACTGTGTTTAACAATCATAACATTTACGCTTTAATAGCGCACTAGACTTGATTGTAGACAAATAATCAGTCAGTTGCCACCATATTGCAGCAGTAAGTGTTGATCCAGTAAATCAAAATAAAATAAAAAAATGTGAATGAATGAATTAACAACCAATTGCAATTTTTTCGATGCGTTATTGATTATCAATCTATTTGTCGATTAATAGTAAGTTGGGAATAGACAATATGGTTGATTCATGATGCCCAAAATTAAAAAATGAGGCAAATAATACTTTTTAACTTTGATTCTCAAAGAATAGTAACTTCATTTGTAGAGCATATCATTAGTTTTACTGATTCAGAAGCATCATGCTTATTTCAAGCATAAATATCAGCTACATATATATCATATAATGAAAAGTAATAAAAGAAAAGCACCTTCTCACATACAACAGTACGGCGAGGGACAAAATATACAAAATACTCCTTCTGAAGTCCTTTTGACTGATCAAAATGAATATTTGATGAAATAAACTTCATCAAATTTATTTGAGAACGAACAAGATAAACCACTTTCGTGCTTTCTGTTTGAACCGGCTCTGCAGTGAGATAGCGCAATTCGACGCCATTTTCCTACCAATATTTAAAGACCATCAGTGTCCAAGATTTATCATTTGTGCTAATTCAAAATGTGAATACATCATATAAGACAAAGAGATGGAGAAATGTTAATGCATTTGAACAATGGCACAGTTAGCATATTTCAGAGTTAAAAGTATTCATCCTTTTTCACATTTATGTTAACATAGCATGATATTTCTTGGATATCAAAGGAGGTGCTGTGAAGACTTGGAAATAAATAAACAGTAAAATGAAATAATCAGCAAAGGTTAACGAGTTCAAGAGTTAGGAACAGGAGACGTGTATAATGAACAGAGAGAAAAAACAAATCAATAGTTGATCCTCAATCCAGTAGGTACTAGATACGTAAAAGTATCCAAGTTTGCACCATCTACTACCAAGATATGGTATCTGGAAATGCAAAACTCGATGTTTTTAGCATCACACCACCATATGGAACTAAAAGCATAAGACTTTGCACTTCCTCATACCACATCATGGTAGTAAGAAGTGCAACTTACACTTCCAATCTTGATGCTTCAAAAATGAAATTTCATATATTTTTAAATGTTAGTGATTACATGCAAAGCCAAGTAGTACTACTAAGCCTTGAAGCTTTTTAAAATACAAAGCATCCACAAACGATAAGTGCCAAAGCCAAGACGGAGCGGAGTACTATAAAGCCAGTCGCCACTACTGGAAATTAGGAGCCTACGTGGAGCCTTAAACATCATAGATCAGTCACGCTGAGAGGTTTATCTTGACTGTTCAGTTAAAAAAAGGACTGACAACGGAATTAAGGTATTAAAAAACAAGAATAATGGCTTTTAGAGTTTTCACGGTAGTAGGCATATGTTCTAGTTGTGTTCCATAAAATTTGCAGCAAACGTTATTTTAACTGCACCACCACATTAGTCTTGGTTTTACTATAACCTAACTGAAGAAAACTCGACAAGAAACAGCATTTCCCTGTAGGTAAAACTCCCAATTAAACTAGCTGTATGACCAAAACTAAATTACATACCTTAAGTACTGAGGTCTGAATCAGCAAGGCAAGCGATCCAGCAAGCTTAGAGTCGATAACAAGACATTTTTTCCCTCGAATCTGAATCAATTTACCAAAAAAACAAGCATAACTAAAACCATATTGAATATAAGAGTAAGAAGGGAAAGCAAAATACGTACGTTCTTCAGTATATTGAGAAGTTCCTTTTGTGACTGTTCTCTGGATTAGCATCCAAAAAATGGATAAATAATTAGAATTATGTTTTGATAAAAGAAGCAACTAGAACTACGAATCAAGCACCTGAGAGAAGTGAGATTGATAGTAGAATTGTCGAGATTAGGGATCTGAGCCATTGATTACTGATTTAATAATGGTATAAATATAAATTAAGTTATGTGGAAATCAGAATTTTGCAATCAATTTATTTCTTTTGGCGATGGTTGAACGAAGAAGAACTAAGGCTCCGTTTGTTTAAAAAGCTGAGGACTGAAGGCTGAACATTGAACGCTGAATGCTGAAAGCTAAATGCTGAAATCTAAGGCTCCGTTTGTTTAAAAAGCTGAGGACTGAAGGCTGAACACTGAACGTTGAATGCTGAAATCTAAATGCTGAAAGCTGAACAAAAGATACAGTGTTTGATTATGTTCTGAATAGAAAATAGAAGTGTTAATACAAAAATTTATTTGACAAAATTACCCTTACCTAATGTTAATATGAAAAACATGCATGTAAGACAATTTATTAACATTACAAATGCCTACTGTTTTCAAAGTATGGAAAACGTATTTGCTAACATGATGATCTAGTTGCAGGGAGACATTCTAAAATGCAAGATTCATATCTGTTACATTCTTTAATTATGCTTCATTAGATGCAAGACAGCTATGTAACATTCCCTGTTGCTGTAAACTTCAAATGTCATTACATTCTACAAAATTCAATACATATAGTCAGTTATGTTCTACACCAGTACATAATTCCAAGAGTTGGTACAATTTGCGTAAGTAACATACTTCCTTATTGAAAACCGAGACATCTAAAATAAAGATGCCATTATGCCAACCCTTGGAATCACTGAGGTAAAAGGACACAGCAAAATACAATTCCAATGCAAAATATAGATAAAAACAGATCATGAGATGACACACCGAGACAGCTAAAATAATAATTACTAGTATTACCGCACAGCGGTGGGAAAACTGACCGTTTGAATATATAATTTTAAAAAAATTGTTGTATTTTTAAATTAATCGACAAAAACATGATTGGTTTAAGAATTTGTTGTATTTTTTAAATATTTTGTTTAGATCTACCAAAGGATATTGTGGTAGAAATATAATATAAACGGTAGATTTGCAGTGTAATGGATATTTTAGAAAAATCTGAAGTATTAGAATTTGAACTGTTAAAAACATCCGAAAAAGCAATTTCGAGAAAGGAGAGGTTTTTTTTTTTTTTTGGGCTTCACAAATGTTTATTTTGGTCAAGTGACAATAAACAAACCTCTCTAATGATCGGTTTGATTAATTAGTAATAAGAACAAAAACTCAAATTAAGAAACAGGAAATCTGCGGTTTAGAAAGAAAATTTGAAATTGTATCATCACGCACAAAAAACGTGCCGTAACGCTCGTAATAATAATAATGGATTAGTAACAGGTAGTGAAGACCAACATTGCCTTGATGGGTTTTCATCAAATCATGTTGCATCAATGTATTCACACATCTATGTGTGGTTGTACTGTTCCTTTCAGGAAAGGGAAAAAGGTCTGAACACCTTAAAATTGGGCCACATCTGGTAATATAAGACACTCTTTTAGAACTGCAAATAGTCGTTTTAGCATGCAGAGAAAACTTCAATTCACACTAACAGCATATAAATATACATATATGTGGATGTACATACGTCTGTATATGTGCATATGTATATGAAACAAGTAAAAGAAGGCTTGATTGTATGTTGCCACCTTGCACGAGCACCAGTAAAATACATCTAGGAATAAATTTTGAGTTCAAAATTCTAAAAGCATTCCAATAAGATGCATAATAGTCTTTTATTTATGTTTCCTTCTTTTCTACAAGGGTCTTCTAAAACAATATCCGCTTTCAAACAGTAAAATTTGTATATACACTACAGTACTACACACTGGTTGCTCTGGTATTTCCCCCACACAAAAAAAAAACATCATTTAAGTCTTTGTGCTTTTTCAATTAAAACCATAGAAAATGACATTATTTCATCACAATGAATTTGGAGTTTCAGTCAGTCCCTACAAGAGAAATAGAAATGAAATCAAAGTTTACAAATTAAAGTTATAATAATAACATACAGAACAACATAGTAATAGCTAAATGCATCATCATTCATAGCAACATAGGGACTCTTTTCATGATTTACTACAATGGTAGGACAAAAAAAATTTATGACATTACAAAAAACGTTATCCAAGTACTTTGGCACATGCTATTATTAATGATAATGATACTACTTGTGTACAAATATATCAATTACAGAATGCAATAAATTTAAATTATCAATTTCAAATTTTAAAAATCAACTCTGATAAAAAGAATCATTGAACACAAAAATGTAGAGTAATTAGATGAGTAAAACGTTGGAAGCATGAATGTAGAACATACTTATAGTTATTTTGAGAATATTCATTTGCTGCAAACATGATCTACATTCAAAGTTGGAACATTAATTAATTACTATACATTTTGCATAGTAATGCTATAAGATGTGGATTCAGGGAACAGCCTAAGGTGAGTAAGGCAATTGGCTGGAGAAACCATGTACAAATCCAGTATAGATAAAAAGATTGCACTGGTTTGATAAAGCTAATAGTGGTTTTGTGACTGTAGTTTGCACATTAATAGAAGTCTAAAGCTAGCTATAATTTATTACTTCTTATAATATGTCCAACTTACTTGATTTACTTTAGAATTAATAACAATTTACATCTGGGGCTAGTCAAAAGATGATAAGACCATTACTGACATGAATTCAAAGGTTTAGGAATCGAAACCACATGACTGCTAAGTAACAATATTCAAATAGCTCTGCATGTGTTCACTGAATTTAGGCGTGAACAAGTATTTTGTGTGCTACAGTAATGAATTTCAAACACGCAATGGGATAATACAGGCTAAATTATTGAAATGGGGAACGCATTCACTAAGAACAAAAAGAAAAGATTAAAACTTACAGCTTGAGCATCATGACAGTCCGAATTTGGTAGCCTGAGTAAGTTTATTAGTCAACTCCTCTTCGAATTTTGAAGGATTCTTGGCGCAGTTACAATTTACTTCAATCGTTATAACTGATCGACGAAGCAAAAAAACATTCAAGACAAAGCTTAAGGGAGGCGATAAAACCCTAGATTGGAAGAAGGGCAAAGGCTGAATGTAGATTTCATAAAACTTGATCCTATATGGCCAATTCAATTACAGGAGATTAATTGGGAGCAGACACGGCTGCGTTAGTTTTCCTTAGCTGAATGATTAATGCTAAAAATGCTGAAGGGTGAAGGGTGTTTAATTGCGATCATTTTTTAAAAACACTCAACTTGGCTACATAAATAAGCATGTACTCAATTTTTGAAGGCTAATTCTATTCATACACTTACAATTTCTTAATACACACCTGAAATGAAATAAAAAAAATATACATCAAAAATTTCTTTTCGTACACTATGTCATTCACAAAATTACTCTTTTATATTTTCATCATCTTCCCTCTTTGACCTTAAAACTAAATTACACAAAACTGAGAATTTATTGCAATAAATTTACCTAAATTTCAAAAAAAAAGAACTTTAATATTTAACATTAGTATTGTAAATTATTTGATTGTTTTTATTTTAAAAATCAGCTCTATTTTTAGATGATAGAACACATTTGAATTAGAGTGTTTAGTTGTAAAAGTTGCCTAAATTAATATTTTAGGTATTACTAACTTCATAAAATTCTATAGATTTAATCATATCTTATTGATTTTAAAGTTTTAATTAGATGCACTATGAGAAAGGGCTGAAAATGAAATTAAGTATAAGGCTAACATAGTCATGGTTTTTCTTATTAAAACATTGATGTATGTTTAGAAATTATTGATGTATAAATAGAAATTGTCAATTCTGAATTGCCCCTATAAATTAGATTAAAAAAACTTATTCGATAAGAGAAACCGAATTAAAATAAGTAGTTCGTCGTCACTGCACTGAATGCAGCACGTAATTATATATGTATTCGATAGTGATATGTCGAAAATTAATAATCATTTCGGTGCATTGCCTCTATAATAATAAAATTTGACATATTTATGTCAAAAAAAAAAGTTTGATCTTAATCCTCCGAAAACGCTTATCCTTTAAGGTTAAAAAAATCGATATATACGAATCGAAAAAAATTACTACGGCCCTTGCATTAATTTTTAATGTAAAATTACTTTTATTTGTTACCTTTATTTGTTAAGGGACTACTTTCCTCATTTGTACTCCCCTTAACAATTTTTGAAAAAAAAAATGGCCTCCTCTTAACACTATTTGGAGTGTCAATAACAATGTCTATGCTGAATACTGAATTGTTGTCTGTTTTTTATTTTTAACTATTTTATAAAGGAGTAGATCTGCGATCAAAATAGGTTTTCAGCAATTAATTATCGCTGAAAAACTTTTGAATACCAGGTTTCGCTGAAATTATTTTTTCAAAACAAACGGCCTTTTTTCTTCTGATCGCTGAAAAGATTAAGCGTTCAGAACTTCGGTCCAGAAAACAAACAAAACCCCCAATAAAGAAAAGGGGATTTAGATATGAGAGAGTGATTTGAGAGAGTTAAACATCGGAGAAAAAATTCGAGGTGGAACGATTCCAGAGGAAGAAATACGAAAACAAAAAAATAGGGAGAAATTTTTGGGAAGACGACGAGAGGGAGAGCGAAGTATAATCGCTATATTTATGTTCCGTGTAAAATTGGCACGGACAAATTGATTTTGGCTCTCTTACAGTAGGGAAACCTCCCTAACGGTCTACAGTTTTTTTTTAGCTGAATGTTTATTGCTGAATGTTGAATACTGAATTGTTGTTTGTTTTTTATTTTTTACTATTTTATAAAGGAGTAGATCTGCGATCTAAATTGGTTTTCAGCGATTAATTATTGCTGAAAAACTTCTGAATACCAGGTTTCGCTGAAATTACTTTTTCAAAACAAACGGCCTTTTCTCTTTTGATCGCTGAAAAAATTAAGCGTTCAGAACTTCATTCCAGAAAACAAACAAAGCCCTCAGTAAAGAAAAGTAGATTTAGATCTGAGAGAGTGATTTGACAGGGTTAAACATCGGAGAAAAAATTCGAGGTGGAACGATTCCAGAGGAAGAAACACGGAAACAAAAAATCGGGAGAAAATTTTGGGAAGACGACGAGGGGGAGAGCGAAGTATAATCGCTATATTTATGTTCCGTGTAAAATTGGTATAGACAAATTGATTTTGGCTCTCTTATAGTAGGGAAACCTCCCTAACAGTCGGTTTGATTATATTAATATGAATAGATGGAAACCTGTTGTTGTAGTGGAAGGAAAGGGTAGCGGAAGATGTGAACTTGAGGGAGAAGATGTGAATTTGTACGAAGGAGAAAAGGGCAGCAGAAGGAATTAAAGATCGTTCAAATCTAGAGCTAGTAAAATGCGATATTTTGTTGCTGACTTCGTAAATCGCTTAATCAGTCTTCCTTCCAAACAATGTTCCAACGTCTTAACGCTTTTTCATTCGGCGTTGTATTCAGCACAGTTTCGCTCAAACAAGCGCAACCTAAGAACATCCCTAAAAGTGTCTCGGTAGTCTGTCGTCCCCGGTAGATTTCCGAACATGAAATTTAGCCAAACCATCTGGTAAATGCTTCCTGTAGAATGTAAAATTTACATTCGATTTTTGTTTGGGTATTGTTATCTACACTCCAAATATTATTAAGGGATGATCCAATGGTTTGTTTTTGTTTTTTTACTAAGAGGGGGACTTTCAAAAGTTCCCACCCTTTGACACATAATTATATTTTGACCAAACCCCTTATGCATTTTTAATCCTAAATTTAATTACCTTTATAACAAATTCTTATTCTTATCTTTCTAATCAACTTTTTTTAACAGAAAACCCTAATTCAAATCAAGAAGGAAATAAGCCATAATTCTTCAACTGAGAAAATAGACAACTTGATTTGCACTTAATGTTTAATATCATATGATGTAACAATTGCTAAGTTATTTTTTTAATTTTTAATTTTTTTTCCTTGCAGATTTATAGATTCGTACTGCTGAATATGGAAGTTTGCATGATGGGCAGGAAAAACAGTAAGATGTAGTCAAAAATGTGTTATATTTTCGGCACTGATTGTAAAAATGAGATTGTTCCCATAAACATCATCTATGTGTATATTTGGTGGCATTGCACTATCTTACATTAATAAAAACGGTGTCGATTGATCGTTTTTGTTTTATCGTTCGATGTATCCGCGATAATGTTTTCCATAATTTCTGAGTTAATGTATTGATAATTTTTTATGCGAGGGCAGTTTGATACCTAATTTTTTATTTTGAAGCCTCCCCTTAACAATTAAAAAGGTGTACGGAGTCCCCTTAAAATTGACCACCCCCTTAATCGTATTTGGAGTGTCAATTACAATACCTTTTTGTATTGGGGAAGGACAAAATCTACTAAAAAGTTATAAGTAAGGACACATACATGTTTTTATCTTCTCTCTAGGACATGCCCTCGTAAAAATATTCTTGCTCAGCCACTTGAAAATAAAATACGACATCGTCCTCCTTCTTGCTAGTCCAGCTCTAACCATGAAATCACTCGAGAATAACTCTCTTGAACTCAACTACTTCAGACGATCATTTTACAATCAATCATTTAAGTTTGATGTTGCACCGGTGATATCTCTCGACCACGGCGAAACTTCACATCTCCGCTATTGCCTCCACCGTCCTCCTAGACTTAAGCGATTAGTACGCAAAAACTCATCTCGTTGAGATGATCTTCTTCATACTATATGTAACGACCCGGATTTTTAAGCGTTAAATTTTAAATATTTAAATCGGTTTTAAATGTTGGATTGGTGATATAAATAGATTTTTATAACGAATTTATTTATAAACGACGTTTAAACATATAATTTATAATAAATTTTAAAATGAGCTCGTAACGTCGCGGTAGTTCGGATTTCTTTGAAATAAGAAATGTTCAAATTTACTGAACTATAATTTCTAATGAAAGTGAAAAATCGAGATTTCGTCTTGTAAATTATGAGTTATGTCTAAATCAATTTTTCAGAAAGTAGCTATAGAATCGTTTATGAACCATAACGATTTATTTAATAAAACAAAAGGGTTTTAAATAAATTGAATATCGTTTTAACTTGAAAATGAAATTTTGGATTTAAAATTCAAGTTAGATTATTTTGAAGTTATATAACATTCAGTTTGAATATATATAAGATAATAATATTTTATTAATATATTTGTTTATTTTTGAATCGATTTATATTATATCCATTTAATATGGAATTTAAGAATAACCAAATTTCAAACGACCTCGGATTTCAATGAAACTAATTTTGTTAAATCCGTAATGATTAATCATGTAAGATTTTCAGTTTTGTATCAAATGGATTCATTTTGTGATCGTGCACAATTTAAACACATATTAGTTCACGTTGTGATATTTAGAAAGGAAGTTTTACAAACGGACTCGAAATTCGATGAAACCAGTTCCATCGTATCTGAAATGTTAAATTATTATGAGATTAAAATTTTCATCGCGAACAGAGTTCATATGTGGTAGTTTTTGTGTGTTACTTCGTAGGTAAGTTTAACGTAAATTAAATAATAATATTTATCCTAAAATCAAATCAAATTAATTAGGGTCGGCCTAACACTACCCTAATGCAGGCTTAAAGAAGAAAGTAGTTACCTTATGTTGTACATATGACAACGACATTGATCTTATCCCTTTCCTTCCTCTATATATAACATGTAAAACCCAGAAATTTTGATAAGTTGGAAATAAAATTTACTGAAGATTTAAACATTAACAATTAATTGAATATTTGGTTTATAGATTTAAAATCAAATATTGTTTGGAATACAAATTAAAACTCGATATTTAATTCAGAATGATTGGTTGAGAATCAAATATTTATTGTTGAATAATGGGATTTGAAAATCAGTAGAGAAATATTGATGGTTGGATTTAAAAATATACGTTATCAACTAAAGTTTTATTCGTTTAAATATTATGGAAATTTTATTGGAAATGGAGTTGAACGTATAAATATATATTAGTCGCGGTAATTCGTAATTTACGATTTGTTTTGGAGTTAGAAATATTATATCAATATGATATCGGTCTTTAAAATAATAAATTTTCAAATGACTTCGGTCTGTGATAAAATGATTTTTATTTGAATATGTATAATTAATTATTATTGTATTTCAAATTTGGAGCCAAATGGAATTGTTTTGGCAGTAGATAAAATTTAAACATGAACCGGCAAATAAATTTAATTTTAAATAACATCATCATACAAACGAAGTTGGAATTTGATCAAACAAACTTTATTGGATTCGCAACGTAAAGGCGTAGCAACACGTCAAATTTCGTTGCGTTAGGAGTTCGTTTGTGAAGGTAGAAAAAAATAAAACATTAACATAAATAGCGGTAGGAGATAAAAAGAACCGTAAAAAATAAATTAAATAAACAAGGGGTTCCTTCTCACACACACACTATAAAATAGATTGCTCCCCATGTTTTCTTGGATACCACGGTTCCTTCTTTATAAATTAAAACTTTTTTCCCATTTCTTCAACGCAACCCTTTTTATTTTTTTTAGTGGCCAACGCCAATTCCTCTTCTTTCCCAAAAATCATAACTTTCCAAAATCTAATATTGGCCAAAACCATTTTTTCCCTAAATCGCTCCTCCCTCTAATCGGCCGACGTTCTCCGCGTCAACATCTGCGTTTGCTGCCAAGCCATCACCTCTGACGGCCAAAGTCTCCACTTTTCCCTAGGGTTAATGCATACCGTTAATCTATTGGAACCCCACGCCTTCCAAGCCATCATCTCAGCGTTGTCTGTTGCCTGTGCCATCGCAAAACCCTCGCGTCGAAGCCAAGCTGCGTCTCTCGCCATCCATCACTTGTCATTCCAAGGTGAGCATCTCACTCGCGATAAATCTTAGTTTCAAGTACATTGATTATGATTTAAACTAAAAACATAGTTGATTCCGATTTGTTGGTTGCCTTGTGAATATATGCATACAGTGGGCCATTGTAATCGAATATTAACTTGGGAATTTTGTTCACTCGGTTGCTGTTTGCTGATACACCATTTTTATTCGTGGGTTGCTGGATACCCATCCTAAGCATTTGCTGTGTTGAAATGCCTATTTATTCTCATACAGTCAATAAGTTTTAGAAAATATTGAGCAAGTTCTACACTTGCATTTTTGCATGTGTAGTATTTACAGACTGGAAATTAACATTTACTGGGTATGTAAGTTAAATGCAACCAGTAGTAAAGCATCAACTACTAATGACATGTTCCTGTTCTCAAAGTTTTCATATTTTAGTAACAAAAGTGCTTTAAGAAAAGATACATTTAAGCATGGTAATTAATGATTTTTTATCGTAATGATTCCATAGGAAATCTTTTTGTTACATGTTTTTTCTAAATTCTACTTTTTCCTACTTTAAGGAGGAATGGAAGAGGAACCATATCCAACGAAGTAGGTCAAACAAATTATTTGAACGGAATAAATGAATAGTAGTATGCTAAGCAACGAGTATTAGACACACACAGTTATAATTTTGATGGAAAAAAATATATAGGACGATGAAAAGTCTAAAATTAAACCACATGATGTTAAAATCTTTCGATACTTTACATAAGCATAAAGGATAGAACAATCAATCCAAATTATTTATTTCAGCAACAAGACACTTTATAACAAGGGCTATATTTCTATTTAAACCACTTTATGATGAAGTGCCCGTGAAGGCCAAGCAAGAAACTGTTAACCAACGTTGACCCAAGTATATGAGTATGAAGGGTTCACCTGAGTTAACTTTTGCACTAAAATGTTAAGTGCACACTTATGCATAGAAACCAACATGTGGATATAAAACACGTCATTTAATGAATATGCAGTAAGAATAATTAGAGAACCATAAAGAAGAAAATAACATCATGTGACTATGTATTTTTTTTAATATGTTTATGTATGTATTTATGCTCTTGGACAAATTCCAATAAGTTTAAGAAAAGTTTAATTATGCAAGAAGTCGGCAACCTATATTACTTAATGTTATTAAGTCCGTAAAAATAAATTTTGGAAAACGTTATTTGTAGAAGCAAGCACAATTCTATAGAGTATACAAGTTTGGAAAGGTAGAAGTTTGAAAATAATGAAGGCAGAAGACTAGAAGCTATAAAAGTTTAACATGCTCAAATCATTCAGATGCCAGTGTTTGTTTAGAACTAAATCCAGTATAAGTAAATTTAATACACAAGTCAGCACTACTTGAAATTTGTGCGTATCCAAATAACCGATAGAAATAGTATCCCAGTTTGTTTCTGTAAAATTTCTAGCACTGAAATACATACCTGCGTGCCTAATAACTGTAAATTCCTGTGTGCCTTCCTTTACATGCCCAAACTGTTTATGTCATGTACCCATTTAAAATGATAACTTCATGGGGCCTTGCTGAATTAATGCATGCACGTACCAAACACTTATATGTTCAAATGATATTGTCTTAAACTCTAAAACCTGTCGAAATACTATGGTTGCGCCTTGTTTAGAAGTTGTTGCAATGTCTTTGACATAGTATGTTTCATGTATTGTGCCTGAAATTGTCTCATGCATGTGTAAAATATGTTTGTAAACCTAAAACTAGTAGGATTGATCAACTCATTCATATACCTGTATAATCAGTTGGTGAACTTAAATCAATATTTGGGTCTCTGTTTTTGGGCTATATGTATAGAAGAAACTTACAACCTGCATATATCCCCTACCATGCTTTTGTGCTTATAAGTCTAAACTTAATTGTCTTACCCCCTTGCATAAATGCTTGTACACTGACCTGGTTCTGTGTCTTGCTTACCATGACCAGTCACATTTATGTGTCATGGGTATTTTAGCTAGAGCTTGTAGTATATGGCAAACTCTTTCTGATTGGTAGTGAGAAAATTGCTTTTGGATATTTTTACCTAATGTCCATCTTGTAGGTACTTTAAAATTCACATTTTTTTCCTTTTTAATTCTCATATGTATAAATGCAGCCCTGGATGATGTTGTCTATACATTTTATCCTTTTTAATTCTCATTTACATTGATGTAGCATGTTTATAGTTGAGATGCTAAACTTGGTCACATATGTCGAGTCCATATTTGAATGTTAGGGATTTTTCCCTGTTCATGTATGAATGCACGAGGTTTGTATATTTTTCCACTTCCCTCGTATAGCCTGATGTTGTCTAACCTAGGCCGCCTTGTATCACTATACTCGCTTTTGATATACCCTGGTCCGGGATGCTGGGTAGTGCATACGTGTACCTATACACGTGTGTATATGCAGGCTTCCATGACCACTTGTCCCTGAAATAAAAACCGATATAGCACGGACACTACACTGTATTTAACATACGACTGAGATAAGGATTAACTATTATTTCATTTTCTGCCAAAATTAATTTACTTGAATGAATGATTTATCCTGACTCGAGTGTTTTATGTTTTGCATGGAACGCTCGGGTCAGACCTGAGCAGTACAGATTTAAAGATTACAACGTAGGATTCGAAAATTGGAAAAGCTGGGGATTCCAAAGATGGCGCACTTTGAAGATTTTTAAACCAGTAAATATTTTTCTTGTATTAAATTGTTTCTTTTAAATTCCACTATATATTTTATATTGTATCAAAATTCTGATTTATAAATAAAAGATTTATTCTGTTGTTCAATACTGTATCACTTATTCTGTATTTTCTGTGTTTAATTCTGTTTTTAAACTCTATAAGCTAAATACGCTCTGTCGATTTGGATGATTTAAATTGGTTTAATTACTGGTTTGAAGCGGTTAAAAAGGCGGAACGTTACAAGTGGTATCAGAGCTTTGGTTTATTCAAAGCTTAGCTTATTGGGTTTAGAAACGGATCTTGAAAATAAAAATATTTCGAAAAATAATTTTGAAATTATTTTTAAAAATAAATTTCGAAAGGTAAATTATTTTGGAAATATTATATATTTGCATTTTAACTGATACAACGGAAATAAAAAGTTGTTTTGTGATTTAAAATTTTCGGAATCCCTAGTCTTCGAATCCAGGTCTGTGAGAGCTTTTCTTCGATAAGATCCCCTTATGTATGAATTTCGGATCCAATATCGAATGGTATCTAAGGAGGATAAGTATAATAAAACCGACGAATAAATTTCTATAATCATGTATTTTAAGAAATCAAAGACAACTGAAATTTATTGGAAATAAATTTCAGGTAAAAATTTGAATGAAAAAAAGGAAAAATTCGGAATCGTTTCAAGAAAATGAATCGATGATTTTTTTTTCGATATTCAGAATATAAATTACTAAAAATCGAGAAGAGTAATAATTTGAAATTCGATTGTGTCGAATTATATTACAACTTTATTTAGAATATTCAGATCTTGGCAAGATAATTTATAATTAGTTTCGAACCAGTAATGTATAATCAAATATATGAATTCGATAATGAGTGTAAACTTGTTAATTAATTAACAAGAAGTGAATGGTAACCGAGAGCTATAGAGGAAGTGAAATATGAATGAAGTTTTTAAAGAGATTTGAACCTGTATTTGAATGTAATTAGAATTAATTCAATGTGACCAATTCAGATTTCGAAAAAGGGAATAATATTTACTTTTTAGAAGTGAATAACAGTTGAGAGAAAAAAAATGTTGCAAATAAAATTGGGATGAAGGAAATAGAGTTGACAGTACGGTGGGATTATTCTGAAGTTCAGAATATGAGATTTTTCCGAAGTTCGGAATATATATTATCGAATAAGAGATTATTCGAAAGCAGTTTATGCATGGGGATCAACTATGTCGAATTCTGGGAAAGTACTATTTATTTTTCATTTTAATTTAAAATTTAATATGTTAATAAATTGGTCATCCAAATTAAAAAAATAAAGTATGGTTTAAAGTTAAATATTTTGAAGACATGAATTATTGTTATAATCAATGATTTTTGTAAAAGAAATAAATTCTTGACTTGAAATCGAAAATTACGAATGAATGTTTTGTTGGTATTCAAAGTTATAAATTTTATCTATTTTAAAGTTAATAATGTTGTTCAGTTAAGGTATGAGAGGTAATTATACCCCTACTTGATTGACTTTATTGTTGACTAAGAAGTGTTTAAGGTTCGATAGTAAGAATGGTTAAGTGAAGTAAATGAGTGTCAACAGTTAAGTGAAAATAGTGTTTTATTAATATCTGCTTTAATTCAAATAACGAATTTAGAAGTGTTTCCCCTGAGAATAAATTTTATTTTCTATAGAAAATAAAGGTTTGTGAATATATGAAAATGTTTTCCAATAAGTGATTTTCTAGAATAATATAAAATGAATATGAATTGATTTTCAAGGACTGTGAGAAGTTAATGTGTTTTGACAAATCAAAATGGTGAGAACTGAAGAACAAAGAGCCGCACGTCGAAAACGAAGGGCGATAGAACGTAAGAAAAATGGAATTGTAATTTGAATTCGTGAATTTCGTAAGCAGTGATTTGATAATAAATTAGAAATAAAGTGAAGGAAATTAGAAAATGACTGGAGATTAGTCGAGTTGAATGACTTTTTGAGTGTTGATCTGATGTTGGTTTCGGCCTTCGGGATTGATACTTAGGGAGTTATCTGATGATAATTTTCATATTCATCACGGTAATAAGTGTTAGGGAAGTTATCTTTGTAACGGTTATAAATGTTACAAATTATATGGTTTATAACGGTTATAACCGTGATATCATCCGTAACGAAAAATTACCACGCACGTTGGGATAACGGTTATAACCATGACAAAATTAATTTGTCACGCTTATAAGTGTTGCAATTAGCCTTTTCTGGTGTTGTGGTTGTTCGCTTGTTAATTTACGGTCAAAGGATGTGTATGTAAAGGAGTAATAGAGCGTGAACGAGAAATTTGTTATAAGAATGAAGATTCCGAGATGATGAGGGCATTAAGATTCGAATTAATTAGGAAACTTAATAATTGAAAATTGGGAGGAAAATTTGGTTTATAACCAAAAGATTCATACACTGGAGTTTGAAAGGTTATCAAATACCTGAATTGGATAAAGGATCAAAACTGAAATTTTGAAATTTGGATGGAATGTGGGAATATTCGATAAAAGTTTCTGGAACTTATATGGAAAAATAATTAAGAATTTAGTGAATCTGAAACCTAGTGAATTGAAAAGGGGATTGGTTTGAGATAAAACCTTATATAACGGAATTTATATATGAATGAGATGTTTGAAATATGATTTTTGAAAGAAAAACTTATGTAAGTTGGCATAAGTATGATTTACGAGGAGTATGAATTGAAATACTATATGTACATAGTATTATATGTTTTCGAAGCAAAATAAGGAAGGTACCTTCCTTCTCTTTTGAAGTTCGAGCTTAGTGGGATGTGCTGCTGGTGGTAGTAGGTTGTCCGGACATAAAACTCGAGTTGTTTGAAAGGGCACGACCATGTAGCATAATTCGCAGGGCTGTAGATGGCTTACGGTGGACGGATGTTTCTTGGAGGAATCAAGCGTAACCGTTGTGTCTGTTGTGATCTACAGTCGTGATAATGGCGTAATCCGTAGAGCTGTGAAAGCTTAAAGGTATGGATGTTTCCTGGGGGATCCAGGCGTAACCATTGTGTACCTACGGTCCATTTGGCATATCTACAAGTGAAAGAGATGTAACCACTAGAGTTACTAAAGGTAGAATGGAGCCATGCGATGTTTGAGATATCTCAGTGATGTGGGGCCACTTGTTTGATGCAGCACTGAGTCTTCGTGACTAAATTTGTCTTCGTGACTTGATGTGTCTTCGTGACATGGTTTGTCCTCATGATTAGATTTGTCCTCGTGACTTGGTTTATCTTCATAACTTGATAATTGTTTTTGTGATCCTGAGATAGAGCACTCAACGCTCAGTGACCTCAGTTTATCTCTTGACTCTTAAATTTTTTCCATTGATTTGTCCATGACGAAATTCATAGGGAAGTGGTTTCCTATGGATACAGATGTTTTCTGGGGGATCCAGACTAAACCATTGTGTATCTATGATTCATGAACGATTAACATTATCGATATCACATTGGTACTTTCCGGATCTGTTTTTAGAGAGAATTTTTGAAATATTTTTTCACTGGGAGTTGAAGCAAGGACATTTATTACTTAGAGGTTTTAGTCATGCGCCTGCCCAGCGTACGCCTAACATCTATGAGAATGACAATAGACTTGACAAACTTCGAGTTATCAAATATTTTCAAATCAATAATCTAAAATTAAAATGTACCTGATTTAATAAGTAAAATATTTTGCAATTTATTTTTATAATAATACAGATATTCTTGCACGAATTCCGTATTATGATTTCACATTTTGCGAAAATTTCAAGTCGACAATTTGTGACCTTAAAAAAAATGATAATTACACCCTTCAATGAGTGTTGGGGAAGATTAAATGGATTGAATATGAGGAGATTAGGTTAAAGTGTGCAAAAGGATAAGTAAGCATTGGCCAATGAGATTTATAAAGCAATCTGGAATAGTTTGATATGCATAAATTCAACATATGCCGAAATTGAGATTTAAGAAGAGGTTGATTTTGTAAAGAAATTTGATTTTTATGAGTAATGGAATATGATAATATGATAGATAAACAATGATCGTCGATGATCTAAATATCGATATTTAAATTAGCTGTGGGGATTTTCGCACAAACATGAAAATTTGAAGTATACATTGGTATAAATATAACGATCTCTCCTTTTCGAGAACGAAAAGTTTTAAGGGGGGAGGGAGATTGTAACAACCCAGAAATTTCAATAAGTTGGAAATAAAATTTACTGAAGATTTAAACATTAACAATCAATTGAATATTTGGTTTATAGATTTAAAATCAAATATTGTTTGGTTTTAAGGGGGGGCGGGAGATTGTAATGACAAAGAAATTTCGATAAGTTGGAAATAAAATTTACTGAAGATTTAAACATTAACAATCAATTGAATATTTGGTTTATAGATTTAAAATCAAATATTGTTTGGAATACGAATTAAAACTCGATATTTAATTTGGAATGATTGGTTGAAAATCAAATATTTATTGTTGAGTAATGGGATTTGAAAATCAGTAGAGAAATATTGATGGTTGGATTTAAAAATATACGTTATCAACTAAAGTTTTATTCATTTAAATATTATGGAAATTTTATTGGAAATGGAGTTGAACGTATAAATATATATTAGTCGCGGTAATTCGTAATTTACGATTTGTTTTGGAGTTAGAAATATTATATCAATATGATATCGGCCTTTAAAATAATAAATTTTCAAACGACCTCGGTCTATGATAAAACGATTTTTATTTGAATACGTATAATTAATTATTGTTGTATTTCAAATTTGGAGCCAAACGGAATTGTTTTGGTAGTAGACAAAATTTAAACATGAACGACAAATAAATTTAATTTAAAATAACATCATCGTACAAACGAAGACAGAATTTGATCAAACAAACTTTATTGGATTCGCAACGTAAAGGCGTAGCAGCACGTCAAATTTCGTTGCGTTAGGAGTCCATTTGTGAAGGTACAAAAAAATAAAACATTAACATAAATAGCGGTAGGAGACTAAAAGAACCGTAAAAAAATAAATTAAATAAACAAGGGGTTCCTTTCTCACACACACTATCAAATGTCGTGCTCCCCACATTTTCTTGGATACCACGGTTTCTTCTTTATATAAAAACCTTTTTCCCATTTCTTCAACGCAAATAAAAAAAAGTTTTCCCCTTTTTATTTTTTTTAGTGGCCAACACCAATTCCTCTTCTTTGCCAAAAATTATAACTTTCCAAAATCTAATATTGGCCGCATTTTTTGCCCTAAATTGCTCCTTCCTCTAATCGGTCGACGTTCTCCGCGTCAGCATCTGTACATTTGCTGCCAAGCCAGCACCTCTGACGGCCAAAGTCTCCACCTTTCCCCGGGGTAAATGCATACCGTTAATCTATTAGAACCCCACGCCTTCCAAGCCATCATCTCAGGGTTGTCTGTTGCCTGTGCCATCGCAAAACCCTTGCATCGAAGCCAAGCTGTGGCTCTCGCCATCCATCACTTGTCATTCCAAGGTGAGAATCTCACTCACGATAAATCTTAGTTTCAAGTAAATTGATTACGATTTAAACTAAAAACATAGTTGATTTCGATTTGTTGGTTGCCTTGTGAATATATGCATACCGTGGGCCATGGTAATCGAATATTAACTTGGGAATTTAGTTCACTCGCTGGCTGTTTGCTGATACACCATTTTTATTCATAGGTTACTGGATACCTGCCCTAAGCATTTGTTGTGCTGAAATGCCTATTTATTCTCATACAGTCAATAAGTTTTAGAAAATATTGAGCAAGTACTATACTTGTATTTTTGCATGTGTAGTATTTACAGACTAGAAATTAACATTGTTGACGAGTAAAATTGTCACACGCCAACACCCAATGTGTATGAGTGAACAATTATCAGAATAAGCAGTAAATAATGTAAATGCGGGGAGACACAGCTTTTATAGTGGTTCGGCAACGCCTACGTCCACTTTATAATTCTCATTCATCGTATCTTTGATCGATTACAAGGTTGTACAAGTTCGGACAATAGCTAAGTACAAAGAGTTACAATAGAATAACAAAATACATGTTATTTCTACACTTTGACTAAATTGCCCTTCTTCTTCTTCCTTAGGATGAGTTGACT
The DNA here is from genome assembly GCA_030737875.1 of Allium sativum. Taxonomy (NCBI): domain Eukaryota; kingdom Viridiplantae; phylum Streptophyta; class Magnoliopsida; order Asparagales; family Amaryllidaceae; genus Allium; species Allium sativum. The sequence goes on along the minus strand of JASFAX010001999.1, from coordinate 21,575 downwards.
TGGTCAACTATGAGCAAGGTAAGCTTTAATGTCCAAGAGGTCTAGAGGTGAGGTAGCAAGGCTTGCTAGTCTTCAAGTGTTGAAGGAAAACATGCATGTCATGTTTTAATTATTTATCTCATCTCCCATGGCCATGGTGAAGGTGTTGGAGGCCATTAATGAGTGTTTTGAGCTCTCTAGGTCTCAAAATTCCAAGGGAGAGGGATCCAAATGAAGTCCAAGGCTTGGGGTATTTATAGGAAGGAGGTTAGGTGGGAGTAGGTGAGAAACGGGGCCCACAGCAGTAATTTTCGTACCTCAAACAAGACCATACGCAGGAAATTCGTACCTCCCCCAGGGGGTGCGAATTTCGCACCTCGGGGGTGCGAAATTCGTACCTTCTGGGGGTGCGAAATTTCACACCTCGAGGTTGCGGAATTTCGCACCTCGAGGGCAGGAATTTTTGCACCTCGAGGGTGCGGAATTTCGTACCTCGAGGGTACGAAATTTCGCACCTCGAGGGTGCGGAATTTCGCACCTCGTGGGTACGAAATTTCGCACCTCGTGGGTGTGAAATTTCACACCTCGAGGATGTGAAATTCGCACCTCGAGGGTACGAATTTCACACCTCTCGGGGGTACGAAAATCCCGTTTGAGAGGCGTGAGGTCCATCCGAGGATGTCGAGGACTTAGTCCGGGAATGTTTTTTGAGGAGCGGCGAGGTTCGCTGAAGTTGCTGGCTGAATCTTGACTTTGAGTTGATCTGGTAATTCTGGGCAACACACTTGTTGGCGGAAATCAGATGAATTGGGCGATGCCCATAGTTTCGACCTAACCGGTTAGGTCGATCGCCGCCGGGACTGTGGGGCCCCGGACCCCTACCGGCGTTGCACCCGGACCTGCAGGACGGCTCGCCTTCGGCTCGGATGACGGCATGACTAGGAGTCCATTGGGCCCGACATGGGCCATCTGATAGAGGCTTCGGGTTTCCATGTGTTTGCGATGCGACTTCGACCCAACTGCTTTGTGCTTTTTGATGCTTGAGCGCGTCGCTCACCAAATACCTGACGTGTGACTGCTTTGACAAAAAGGCATGTTAACAAACATCCCTAAGACATATCTTTCTTGGTCTAAGGAAGATGTATTTTGCGAGGAGAAGAGAAATCCAGAAACCAGAGCTCGGAGAAGTCCGGAGCGAGCTTCTATATCCATAAGACGGAAGAGCCACGACCACGCCGGGTCTATATTCAAGGAGATCTCGCCGGAGCGGGATGACCTTGGCAGGGAGCATTCAAGAAGATCTCGCCGCAGCGAGACGACCTTAGCAAGCATTCAAGGAGATCTCGCCGGAGCGGGATGACCTTGGCAAGCATTTAAGGAGATCTCGCCGGAGCGGGATGACCTTGGCAGGGAGCATTCAAAGGGATCTCGCCGGAGCGAGACGACCTTGGCAAGCATTCAAGGAGATCTCGCCGGAGCGGGATGACCTTGGCAGGGAACATTCAAGGGGATCTCGCCGGAGCGAGACGACCTTGGCAAGCATTCAAGGAGATCTCGCCGGAGCGGGATGACCTTGGTAGGGAGCATTCAAGGGGATCTCGCCGGAGCGAGACGACCTTGGCAAGCATTCAAGGAGATCTCGCAGGAGCGGGATGACCTTGGCAGGGAGCATTCAAGGGGATCTCACCGGAGCGAGACGACCTTGGCAAGCATTCAAGGATATCTCGCTGGAGCGGGATGACCTTGGCAAGTAGGGTCAGGGCGACCTTGTTGAATTAAGACACGAGGCCAAGAAAAGTAAACTTTTCGTTAATACCCAAAAGGATGGATACATTTAGAGGACTAAGGTCCTTAAGTACAATGCCATGGGCTGAAGCCCAAATACTTGAGCCTAGAGAGCCAGAATGAGAAAGCTATAAGTGAGGAGCGCATTATTTGAGAGCCATAGAGATCCATAATAAGACTAGAAGACCGAAAAGCCATAAGATACTGATGTTAGGGAGGCTTAGACCCTAGACATCAGATTCTGCGAGAGACTTAGTTGATCATGATGCCGCGGCATGTGCTGGTCCCGGGTTCGTCCTGATTCCTTTGAGGGGTCCGAACAAACCGCTTCAGCTCTCCACACCTAACACGTTCTTCAATAGCATTCTTAAGATGGCGACAGTCATTTGTATTATGACTATCGGTTTCGTGATATATGCAATATCGGCTGGGATTGGTGAGTTGTCGAGGGGGATCCCGAGTGGTGAAAGGCCTTTTGAGGGTGCAATAGGGTTAACTTCTCGGTAGATTTCTTCGAGAGTGTGAGTAAGTTCCGTGAAGGTCGAGTACCATTCTTGCCTATTCGCGTTGTCGCGATCATTCCTCATTGGAGGTTGCTGAGTAGAATCTTTAGCTTTTCCAGGATCGGGAGTTTTCACGTCCTTAGCAGCATTAACCTCGATAACCTTCTTGGTATTATTGGCCTTCGCATCTTCTTCTCGAAGGAACCTTTCGGCTTCGAAGTAGAACTCGCCAAGGTCCCTTGGCGGGTCTCGGTGCAATGAAGTCCTGAATTCAGATTTATCTAGAACACCTGATACTGCGGCCATTAAGACCATGGAAGGGTCAGGTCGATCGACAGAAGCGACCGCAACATTAAACCGTTTCAAGAACTTTCGCAGAGTCTCGCCGGACTTCTGCTTAATGCTATTGAGAGTCATGATGCTTTTTGGACGAGCTATGTTGACTCTAAACTGTTCCACGAATCGAGTAATCAAAGCGTTCCAAGAAGTAATGGAGTCCGGCTCCAGCTGCCTGTACCACATTGCGGCTATGTCTGTTAAGAAGAGCGAGAAGCACTTGGCCATGACATTTTCCGAAGCTGAGAGAACTTCCATGAGTCGAATGTATCTCATGAGGTGAGCGGTGGGATCCTTGCGACCATCATAAGAATCCAAGTTTGGCAGCTTGAAGTCAGGTGGGCTCCGAGAGTTCCTGATATCCAAAGAGAGCGGGCTGCGAGTAACACAATCCATGTCCATAGATGAAGCGCCACCTTGAGTGAATCGACGAAGGACATCCGCAATCTCGGACCCGTTTCCAAAAGCGAGCAGCTGGTTTAAATTATCCAAAGAGGCACTGGATCCCCTGGCGTTCGAGTTCAAGTTGGGAATCAGTGGTTGAGGATAAAGTCTGGTTGGATTCCAACTTGAGGTGCCACATTAGGCGCAATCCTGGTTCCCGATACCGTGGGAGCGCTACCATCAAAAGCTGCGTGCGTCGGCACTTGAGCAACATTTCCTATTGCGGAACCCGCAACTTATCCAAGTAAAGGAGAAACGTCGGGATTAGGGGTGCCCCCGCGTGTGGCGAGACCGACACCATTGGAATGAGCGACGTCGAGGTTTGGGGTACCCCCGGCGTGTGGCAGGACCGGCACCATTGGAAGGAGCGACGTCGAGGTTTGGGGTGCCCCCGCGTGTGGCGGGACTGACACCATTGGAAGGAGCGACGTCGAGGTTTGGGGTGCCCCCGCGTGTGGCGGGACCGGCGCCGTTCTGAGGGGTGGCGTCGGCGTGTTGGTTAGTAGGTGGGGTTGCCCCCGCGTCTCGAGTCGCGGGTGGAGGAACATTGGTGCTAGTTCCAATAATGTCAGCCTGGGTAGTCGGCCTTGAAGCGCTCCCTTATTCTGTCTTCAATGCGAGCAAAGAAGGTATTGAAGGCGTCTTCCTGTCGCTCTAGTTGAGCGTCCAAATCAGTAGCGAGATTCTTAATCATTCCATCGACGTCTTCTCGAGTGACATAGTTCGATGGAAGGAACTTTATTCGAAGAAAGTTCATGACTTACTTCATCTTCCGCATTAGCTTCAGTGATAGCTGGAAGTTTCTTGCGCTTAACCATGATGTAAAGCGAGTAAAGCTGAAGTCGAAGATGAGGTTCGAAGGCGAATTCGAGTACTTAATCCGATGCATGAGGTCGAAGCTGTGCGTCCCCTTCCTAGCACGCCAAAATGTTGACGAGTAAAATTGTCACACGCCAACACCCAATGTGTATGAGTGAACAATTATTAGAATAAGCAGTAAATAATGTAAATGCGGGGAGACACAACATTTATAGTGGTTCGTCAACGCCTACGTCCACTTTATAATTCTCATTCATCATATCTTTGATCGATTACAAGGTTGTACAAGTTCGGACAATAGCTAAGTACAAAGAGTTACAATAGAATAACAAAATACATGTTATTTCTACAATTTGACTAAATTGCCTTCTTCTTCTTCCTTGGGATGAGTGGACTTGGTCAACTATGAGCAAGGTAAGCTTTAATGTCCAAGAGGTCTAGAGGTGAGGTAGCAAGGCTTGTTAGTCTTCAAGTGTTGAAGGAAAACATGCATGTCATGTTTTAATTATTTATCTCATCTCCCATGGCCATGGTGAAAGTGTTGGAGGCCATTAATGAGTGTTTGAGCTCTCTAGGTCTCAAAAATTCCAAGGGAGAGGGATCCAAATGAAGTCCAAGGCTTGGGGTATTTATAGGAAGGAGGTTAGGTGGGAGTAGGTGAGAAACGAGGCCCACATGCAGTAATTTTCGTACCTCAAACAAGACCATACGCAGGAAATTCGTACCTCCCCCAGGGGGTGCGAATTTCACACCTTGGGGTGCGAAATTCGTACCTCCTGGGGGTGCGAAATTTCGCACCTCGAGTGCACGAAATTTCGCACCTCGTGGGTGAGAAATTTCGTCCTTGAGGGTACGAAATTTTCGCACCTCGAGGGTGCGGAATTTCGCACCTCGTGGGTACGAAAATTCGCTCCTCGTGGGTGCGAAATTTTGCACCTCGTGGGTGTGAAATTTCGTACCTCGAAGGTACGAAATTTCGCAACTCGAGGGTGCGGAATTTCGCACCTCGAGGATACGAAATTTCGCACCTCGTGGGTGTGAAATTTTCGCACCTCGATGAAGTGAAATTCGCACCTCGAGGGTACGAATTTCACACCTCTCGGGGGTACGAAAATCCCGTTTGAGAGGCGCGAGGTCCGTCCGAGGATGTCGAGGATTTGGTTCGGGAATATTTTTAGAGGAGCGGCGAGGTTCGCTGAAGTTGCTGGCTGAATCTTGACTTTGAGCTGATCTGTTAATAGTTTAACATGCTCAAATCATTCAGATGTCAATTTTTGTTTTGAACTCAATCCAGTATAAGTAAATTTAATACACAAGTCAGCACTACTTGAAATTTGAGCATATCCAAATAATTGATAGAAATAGTATCCTAGTTTGTTTCTGTAAAATTTCTAGCACTGAAATACATACCTGCGTGCCTAACTGTCAATATGTGTGCATTCCTTTACATGCCCAAACTGTTTATGTCATGTACCCATTTAAAATGATAACTTCATTGGGCCTTGCTGAAGTAATGCATGCATGTACCAAACACTTATATGTTCAAATGGTATTGTCTTAAACTCCGAAACCTGCTGAAATACTATGGTTGCGCCTTGTTTAGAAGTTGTTGCAATGTCCTTTGACATAATATGTTTCATGTATTGTGCCTGAAATTGTCTCATGCATGTGTATAATCAGTTTGTAAACCTGAAACTAGTACGATTGATCAACTCATTCATATACCTGTATAATCAGTTGGTGAACTTAAACCAATAATTGGGTCTCTGTTTTTGGGCTATATGTATAGAAGAAACTTACAACCTGCATATATCCCCTACCATGCTTTTGTGGCTTATAAGTATAAACTTAATTGTCTTAACCCCTTGCATAAATACTTGTACACGAACCTGATTCTGTCTTGCTTACCATAACCCGACACAATTGCGTGTCATGGGTATTTTAGCTAGAGCCTGTAGTATATGGCAAACTCTTTCTGAGTGGTAGTGAGAAAAATACTTTTGGATATTTTTACCTAATGTCCATCTTGTTGGTATTTTAAAATTCACATTTTCCCTTTTAATTCTCATATATATAAATGCAGCCCTGGATGATGTTGTTTATACATTTTATCCTTTTTAATTGTCATATGAATTGATGTAGCCTGTTTATAGTTGAGATGCTAAAACCTGGTCACATACGTCGAGTCCATATTTGAATGTTTTGGATTTTTCCCTGTTCATGTATGAATGCATGGGCTTTGTATATTTTTCCACTTCCCTCGTATAGCCTGATGTTGTCTAACTTAGGCTGGCCTTGTATCCCTATACTCACATTTGATATACCCTGGGTCCGGGACGTTGGGCAGTGCACACGATGTACCTATACACGTGTGTATATGCAGGCTTCCATGACCATTTGTCCCCTCAAATAAAAACCGATATAGCATAGACACTAAACTATATTTTAGCATATGACTGAGATATAGGATTAACTATTATTTCAGTTTCTGTCGAAATTAATTTACTTGAACAAACGATTTATCCTGACTCGAGTGTTTTATGTTTTGCACGGAAACGCTCGGGTCAGACCCGAGCAGTACAGATTTAAAGATTACAACGTAGGATTCGAAATTGGCAAAGCTGGGGATTCCAAAGATGGCGCACTCTGAAGATTTTTAAACTAGTAAAGATTTTCTTGTATTAAATTGTTTCTTTTAAATTCCGCTGTACATAAAAATATTGTACTTAAAATTCTTGTTTATAAATAAAAGATTTATTTTGTTGTTCAATACTATGTCATTTATTCTGTATTTTCTATGTTAAATTCTGTTTTTAAACTCTGTAAGCTAAATACGCTCCGTCGATTTGGACAATTTAAATTGGTTTAATTTCTGATTTAAAGCGGTCAAAAAGGCGGGACGTTACGTAACACAACCAGGCTCCTAATTCATCAATGGTTTTAACTTCATCTTCAACCTTTAAAAATCTTAATCTTCCAATCTACTCACTTTTGATCCAAATTCAAACACAGAAGTTGTTCAGGCCAATATCTGTTTATTTTAGAAATTTACGGTACCAGATTTCATGGTGTATAGGTCGAGCTATCATCCAATATCATAAAAGGTCATAAAATGAACATGAAACTTTGAAAAATAGTGGAAAATCAATGAAAATTCCTTAATCTCAAACTTGGATTTGTTGAGATCGTGACAAGGAGGCTTCGGTTCTATGTCAATTTTGTATATTTGTGTGTGGTTCATTCTACCGAAGTACTTTTTTAAATGTGGCCTAGGTTTACATTTTGCGGGTTTTAAAGGCTTCGATCGGTGAAACTAATATTATTATTTGGGTTTATGGGTGGAAAATGCACTTGTTTAGGAATTTAAAAGTGTCCGATACTGGTATAAGGCATGGAGAGGGGCTGTAATGTCGCGAGTTTTGATGATGCGTGCAGTATGAAGGGAGTAGGTAGAGGTTGAAGCCTTGAGAAGAGGAAGCTGACGGTGTTAAGGGTTTTGAAGTTCGTGAAGGAACAAGGAAGAATAGGAGCTTGAAAGTTTTCGACAATGGCAAATATGTTTACTAGTAATGGGATGTTGTTTTCAGGAAGAAGACACTGTAGTGAACGGGTTGGTTTTGGATGTGGGTCGGGTTGGGTAAGAGTATAAGGCCCAAATGAATAAAAATAAGTTTAAATTTAATTTATTAGTGTATTAACTTGTAATTATAATATCTCGCTAATACGATGTCAGACCGACGAACTGTCTGTCACGTTGGAATCGTATGGAAGCAAGCTACGCGATGAAAACTGGTTTGGAGTCATTTGGAGCTCGTGAGGATTTATGGCAGAATAAAATGCCTGATTCTTTAATCGATAGTTAATCGTTATTCAACGATTAATGACCAACGTGAGTAAACTCCGTAACTCTGTCCAGTTTTATAATATTATAAACGTAATTTGATGTTGATAAATGTGATTGTTGTGTGATGACTGTTTGGATGAATCGATATATTATTATTATTAATTATTGCTTATATATATATTGTATTTAAGGTTCGTAGTTTAGCGGATGAGACCCTATGCGCCCCCGCATATTAGCGGACGATCTTCTATACCACGATATTCCATCTTGAAGCGAACTTGGTATTATTAATGTTATCTAACATTTGTAGAAGTAGAAAAAACAGGTTGGAGGGATCCAACTAGATTCCTCAAGATTATTACTGTTTGTTTTCATATATAATATGATATATGATGTGTTAAATGTTATGTGTTTGATTTTGTTATGTTTGGATGTTTGAATAGCACTAGCCCTAAATACTGATATTTAAAATATCATAAGAAGGGATTTTGGGATTTAAAAGGAAAAATATATTTTTCCAAGATAGAAATTTAATTTCGTATGGGCTAGAATATAATAACTTGTTTTTGATAATAAAAACAAGTTGTTTAATTTATAAACAATGTTTATAAATAAAGTGGAATATTTATTATTGGATAATTTGGGAATGTAAATACAAAAATGAATTTAAAAAGGGAAATTGGCAATCGTTTAAAAAGGAAACGATGAAATTTATTCTGATGTTCGAATGTGAATAGAATTGAAATAAATCCATAATGATTTATAATTGGAATTTGACTATATCGAAACTTATAAATAATTTATTTTCATAAATTATATATTATATAAAATAGAACTTGACAAGGAAATTTATATTTGGTTCGAAACAAATAATTTATATTTGGATATAAAGTCGATATAAAGTTATAAACTTTTTAAATAAATCGGCTAGAACGTTGATGCGTAAACGAGATTTGATAATGAATTCTAATGTGAATGGGAAGTTATAAAATGACTCGATAGATGGAATTTGAGCCTCTAATAGTATTTACAAATGAAATCAAGATTGATTTGATAAAACGAGTCCAAATTTCTATAAAGAAATAATATTCACATTTTCAAGTGAATAATAGTTTAAAAGCAAACGTTTTTGCATATTGGAATGGTTATAAGGGAAACCGAGTTGACTTAAAATGGTAAATTTATTCTAAAGTCCGAAACATTAATCGGATAAAGATTATTCGATAGTGAGGGTTGGTTAATGAGTGATTAATGGGTTGATTTGTCATAACAGTGTTTTGTACGATATTCGTTCAAATCAGAGTCAATGAGTTTTGGAAACGTTTTCCAAATATAATCAGAGATGTTTCCTAAGCATAGAAAATGAAATGAGTTGGTTGATGAAAATAAGAAATGCAAATAGAGATGGAAATGTTTTCTGATATTAAAAACGTATATTTTCTGAAATATAGAAAATAAAGGGTTTATGTTAAATGGGAAATGTTTCCCTAAAATCATGAGAGGCCAAACGGGTTTTGAGAAATGTCTAGGAAAACATATGGAAAAAGGGAAAAGGATAAATTTGGAAAATGGTAAATTAATAAGAAATTAATTTAAAGGCCCGGTGTTGCTTGATGCTTGATCTGTAGAATTTCCATTTGGAAATAGGATCGGGTGTTGTACGGATGTTTCCTTTGATAGTTAAATAATCGACTATCAAAGTTCTGGCGTATTTTATATTTTCGTTGTGTTGACACGCTTTTTGGTCGAAGTTGTCACACATCAAGTTTTTGGTTAGCAACGCGCTCAAGCGTCAATAACATTGTCAGCAAACACAAAGCGGTTTGGTCGAAGTCGCGACGTAAACATAACAATGGCCCGAAACACCTTTGATGACCTATTTTGGGCCCGAAAACATGGATTATAGTGCTTTGCACGGTAACCCTTGTAGCCTCAGAGTTAACTTCAGGTACAAATTTAGTTTGTCACAAACGACCTTATGGTTTGAAAGTTACGCCCGTTTTCGTGAATCTGTGCGATCATTCAAAATTGCTCACACAATTCGACATGGCTAGATCAAGATTTGGCAGGCAAGCTCCGCGATTTCGTATCCCTTCGGGGATATGATCCATAACCCAACACTTACCCATAGCTTCACATCTCGAAGCCTCGACTCCCCTGACCTCGTCTCCTTCGACATCGCATCCCTTGCTTCAACTTATAGGGATTCTGCATCCCTCCACCTCGCTTCGCCTCATTAATCTCGCATCCCATCCAACTCGTATCCACCGCTTCGCATCCATCGGATGTGATGCATCCCCCTCGTCACTCCCTGAGTACAATGAGACGCATCTTGCATGAGGGACGTGATTTTCCACTTTCCAGCAGAGCGGGATGCGATTTTCTTGTTCATATACTCCTGGGATGCGATTTTCTGCTGTGTGGTCCACAAATCTCACCTACTCCTACCTAACCCACTACCTTTAATACCCTTAAACTTGGCACTCAAGGGGGTTAGATTCTCTTGGCATTTTGAATCTCTTGAAGCTCTCAAGCACCATTAATGGCTTCCATCTTCTTCCCTGTGACTACTGGACATATCTTGGACCATTAAAACATTGCACAAACGTTCTCCATCAACTTTCGGACATCTACAAGGATAATTACACTGCTTTTGGACTATTCTGGACAATTTAGGATTTCTTGACAATGAAGCTACTTTTCGGATACAGTTGACCAAGTCAACTCATTTTTCACTCAACGAAGAAGGTGAAGGATATTTCGGACAAAGTTTCGAACTAGCAAACTATTTGTTGTTCTATTATACAACTTTGTACACAGAAATTATTCGTACTTGTACAAACTTTGTAATCAACAAGTATATGATGAATGATTACTATGAAGTGGACGTAGGCATTAGTGCTGAACCACTATAAAAAACTATATTCTCCCTGCATTTACTTATTTCGTATTTGGATTACCGTGTTTCTACGACACATACACTTGAGAGTTGGCGTGTGTTGAATCGACGACAATTCCCCACGTCAACATGCTGTCAATATGGAGAGACCGAGATCAGGTTTATTATCTAAAAACCACTCTGTATGGGTGTTGTGAATCAAATTATGCTAAAGATAACTGAAGACGTAGTAAAGTGCAAGGGCTGTCCTGTTAATCCTAGTTAGAAATTGCCTAAGATGGATTGATGGGATGGTGTCTTTGGTTTGTCTAGTCCTAGGACAACATATATGGATAGATGTCTGATAGTGTATTTCCAAATGGTCACGTACATTAATTTCTTCAAATGTACCATAATTGGTGGCAGAGATGAAAACTTCTCTTAGCTTAACACTCAATGTATTTTTGGGGATGTCAATTAGTGATTTGATGGATCTGATGATGTGGCATTCAAAGTGAATGCATTTGTGGTGTTATAAAGGTAAGATGTAGCCTCAGGCCTCATCAACCAGGAAGATGACAAAAATCAGAAGGCAGCATGGTTATGTGGGTCGCACCCATTTGGGTGTCTTATCACCCAATCTAAAAAAAATCAATTGCTTCTTATTCTATCGTTGTTGTATGCTTTCTGTAACGGTTGCTGATCACGACCATTGGTGATAATATACTCGGAACACTCAAGCGAAATGAGTGGCCGGTCATATGTGGCCGGGTTGCAAGATTTTTTGTTGAACCAATGTATTCCTCTTTAGAGATACACTATCAGAAGGTGGTTCCATACCTTGTCATAGTTAGAAATCCATTACCCAATAAGCGCCCGCTGTTTTGATTGTATGCTATGTATGTGGAGCGTGAGATGCATGTGTTCCGCTAGATTGCTTTTGTTTTAATTAGACACTATTAAAATATCACAATAGTGTTGATACAAAGAATATTTTGGGTATCGTAAGGTAAAAACCATCCGTGCTTATGTGTGGATCGGTCTTACGATTATCATTTCTTTGAAAGGATTTTTAAAAGTTAAATCAAGTGGTTGGAGTTTACTCATACCAGTCCCATGACTGACCCAGGGTTTATTTTGTTTTTGTTTTACCTTAAACTCTTGGGTGTCCAAATTTGTATGGGCAATCAAGTAGTCGGGATTTTACAGATATACTGGAAGGAGCTTAGAGCAGGAGGCTTCAACATTAGATAACTACTGTTTATTTCCGTTGTGTTGTATGTATTGTGTTGTTTGTATTGTACTCTAATAATGGTATGTGTATACAGTTACGGATTTGTAATTCAAAAGTTATGTTATATAATATAATTTTTTTCGTTCTGCTATGAGATTCGTGTTTATTCTGATTTTGAGATATTATGATCTTCTTTCCTTCTATTCAATCTTTCTTCCTTTCTATTTCTCACCCTCTAACTTCTTTATATTAATGATCTGGTAATTTCTGGTGTTTGATTAGTCGACATAGTATTTGTGTCGGTAATCAGGATCGGGAATTGTCGGGCCATTACACTATATATCCTTAGTCCGGTCATCATCCACCATGGTCAGCAATCTATGACCACCGCTTTGACCGAGAATTGGCTCTAGCTCCGACCGACTTGGCCATCAAAATCATCATATTATTGCTCCCTTTTTTGAGATCCACATGTTGATGTCACTCATGAAAGATCCTACATACAAACAAAAAAAGTATAATTTTTTTTCTCAAAAATGATACCTATTGTTAACCATCTTTTTAACAACGCCATTATGCTTTGGATTTGTACATCGGGATCGCTCGTGACTCGAACGCGGACTCATGCAAACTCGGGCTAAGCGTCCAAATCAATGTTCTCTAGGCAAACGGAAAATGACTCGACTCGAATTAATCGCCTCCGTGCATCATCCGATCACTTAGAATAATCTGATCGACTCATTGGACTGCTCAATATTCGCTTAATCTATCAATCATAGGTCAGATCGATCACCTCGAAAAACACATGATTGACCCAGGTCGATCACTCAAAATACATGGATCGACTCACAGATTCACTCCAAAAACATACCCGATTACTTCAGAAAAATCAGATTGATAGGAATTTGAAATCTTCGGATCATCATGAAAGTAGGTGATCAACCTTGTTTTATCACTTGAGAGAAATGATAGATCAACTAAAAAATTTGTGCTTAACACGTCGGATCCACAGAAAAGGGATGATATGAGTTAGAGCTTAGATATGAAATAATTAAATTCGGATCGGATTTGAACTTAGTTGAAGCGGATCAATCATATAAAACCAAAGCTGATCAACTCAAAACACATGATTAGCATGGTGTGATTAAAGCGATGCACTGGATCATATCAGATTGGAACACTTGGATTGGGTGCGAAAAACTTCGGATTGTTGTTTAAGTTGGTGATCAATTATTTTGTCTATGAAGCGGACCAGCTAAAACAATGTGATCGACGCGGGGATTTTAGCTAAAACAAGATGATCGAACTTCATGTCTTCAAGTATGAAAAAATAGGATACAGAAAAGAAGAAAGCACAATGCGATCCCTTGGCATTGAGGGATCAGATCTAAAAATTTCTAGCACATTCAAAACACGATCCTACTTTCACTCCTCGATTTGTGGCCAATCTAATCTATCCTACAGCTATAAATAAGACATCACATGGCTCATTTTGGAATATTCTCTGGGCTTTTAGAGGCTTCTACGCAAGGACATTGCTAAGGCCTAATAATAACTACTTTTCTCTATATTCTTACTATTGTATTGAACTGTGCTTGTAATCATATAGTGTAATGACCCTGATTTTTATATAGGAATATTTAGTTTATTTAAATATTTAAACCGATTAATTTTAAGATTTAACAACTTGGAATTCAATTAAGTAAGAATTTAAACATTAAATTACTTAAAAATGGGAATGTCAAATTTAAAATCTGAATTAGTTTATTTTGAAGCTATGTAAAATTCTATTTGAATATATACAATGATAATAATTTGTTTTCAATGAATTGATTATTTTGAAATCAATTAATAATTTATCGATTTAATTTAATACTTCGAAAATAACCATTTTTCAATTAATCTCGAATTTCGGCGAAATCAATTTCATTGGGTTTGGAATATTAAATTATTGTAAGATTTCAATTTTCATATTAATTGGAGTTGTTATTTGAGCGTGCGCGATAATCTCGCTAATTGATTTGAAAATAATAATAACTTATAATTTGATTTTGAGAATAACTGCTAAAAGCAATCGGATTGACTTCCGAAACATGTTACGTTATGTTTAGAACATGGGTATTTAGCTAGGAACAACTGTCATTGCACTTCATTCAGAGTTCGTGATATTTTAACATTAATGTGTGAATGAATAATAATAAACTAGGCCTATAATTACCCTAGAAGATGGCCAACCCAAAACCTCATGCTCTACAACCACCACCCTCATTTTAATATCCGAAATTCATCTTTTTCTTTTGTTAATCTCTCCACATCCATTCACTTTTGGTCTATGGATCCAACATGAAAGTTGTAGAGCTCTTCAATCTCTTCAAATCCATATGGTTGGATCATCGATCGAAGTTCAGATCGTCGTAGATCTGGGTTCAAAGTAAAACGTGCGCGTTTCGTATTTCTTGGTTTTTCGGTCAACTGAAGCATTTTCAGAGGGTGTCAACTAGGAAGTTGAAGAGGGTTGCGAGGTGGACATGCTGATTGAGTTCGGTGGTCAATAGTGGCGTGTTGCGGCCGCATGAGCAAGATGAACGAAATTGGTTATTCTCGGTTTCTGACAAGCTCGGGGAGCTTCGTGGTCGGGGCTAGTGGTCGTGGGGCCTGCTCGGAGAGGCAGTCACTGGGGTCAGGTCGAGGGAAGGTCCGAAGATGCCTAGTCGTGGTGGTGGTTGTGTGAAAGTTAGGTTCGAACCCTGCATGTATTGAATGTGTTAAGGAAGAAGATTAACGTACGTTAATCACATAATTAGGAGCATAATCAAGGTGATTAACCTTTAATAATGATGATTGAATTTAAATTAGTTTCTATTATTTACAATCAATGACTTAGAAAATGTATAACTTTTTCAAATGTTAACAGAATCGATCGAGAGGAATTGCGATGGAATCCTAGTTACGAATACTACACGATGGAATTTAGATTGGAGTGTTTGGAGCAGGTGGAATATTTTTGTTTAAATTAAATGTCTGTTTACTTTAATCGAAAAACTTATCAGTGTTTCGACAACTAAATCTTGGTGAGAACTCTTTTGATTAAGATTGGATAATTGGTTTATAATCAAAATCCATATATATATATATATATATATATATATTGGTTGCTTTATGGTAGTTGTGGTTGCTTCGTGGTTGATGGATGTTACTGCGTTATTATTATTATTATTATTATTATTATTATTATTATTATTATTCATATACGTATAAGCGTAAATTTTTGTAACACTTATATTATAAATACTGTGATATAGATGAATGATTATTGTGGATGTTATTGTGACTATTCATATTTTACACCCACATATATGGAATTATATTGGTATTGGTTAAATCTCGATCCATTTAGATAATATAAATGAATATTTTATTCATTTAAGCGAAATAAGGTGTGAAAGTTGGGATTTTATATCCGAAATTGGTTGGAAATGAAATTAAAGTGTTTATGAAAAACTTTTGTAAGGTAGAAATTTATTTAAATAAGATTTTGATATGAAATGGCTTGTTCAAATTCAAATAAATGAAATCGATTTTGATTTTGGAATTGAATTTGAGTTAGTTATATAAACAAAGTTTTAAACTCAAATTTATTGTTCCTAGTTTTATGTAACGTTTAATTTGATTTATGCAAAGTTTGGATTTCAAAAGATTAATTTTTGAGAAATAATAATATTATAATATAAAAATATTTAATTTTATTTATAATTGAATTCGAAGTTGAAATTTGAAAATATTAATTTTAAATGAGTTTATAAATATTTTATAAATTATAAAAATATTAGAAGCTAATCGGATGAATTTTATTTTAAAATTATAATATGATCTGAACAGGGCTAGTCGCGCTGCGGTAGATCACGAATTTCAACCATAAAATTCAAACGAATATAACTAATGCAATTTAAATCGGATTTATCTAAAATGAAAAACATTTGTTTTCTAATGATAGTAGTTTTCAAACGAAAAAGAAGTTTTCATCTTTCAATGTATGGATTTTCAATTATGTCCAAAACAAGTTTTAAATAAAATCACGGTTTTGTAGTTTGGTGACCGTAATTGGAAATCGTTATTAATAGCTTTATAAAAATTACTAAAATTATAATAAATCATAATAAATAATTTTAAAGTGATTTGGGCAAGAAATATGAAGTTTTGAACTGTAATTTGAATTTGGGGTTTTCAGCCTAACTAACCAGATACAACAAAAACGATGTTTTGGAGATCTATTTTTTTAGTGGACTAAAGTTTTTCAATTTTAAGTTTATTGGATTTTGTTGGAAATAATTGTTGAAAATTTGGTATTAATTCCGTAGATAAAACTCATACTATTCGAGAAATTTAAAAGGTGGATATGCCATTATTCCCCTTGTAGTATCTGTTGAATACAGGAGTTGATATTGAATATGAGCTGATATTATTTCTATCTAAATCTTATATTTAATATCAACTGATTCGGGTTGTTGTGAACGATGTCTTTAATAACATCATCCTTAACCCAAAAAGCTTGAGTTATTTGGTTGATCAAATATAAATGTTGTTTTAAAAGATATGTTTTAATAAATCTTTTGATTAAGGTAACGGTTCTCCAATTTTAAATAAATTGGATTTGAATGGAAATAATCCTCGAATATTTGATATGAAATTTTGTTGTTTAGACGTATACTATTTGAGGGATTTGAAAGATATTTATATCATTATTCCGCTTATAGTATTCATTGATTACGGGAATTGATATTGAATATAAATTGATATAATTTCTAGTTAAATCTAATATTTTATATTAATTGGTTTTGGGTTTGTTGTGAATGGTGTCTTAAATAACATCATTCTTTAACACGATAAAGATTAAGTTATAGTTTGGAACTTAAAAAGAATTATCATCTCTTAAATCAAAAGTTAAAGAAAATAAGTGGTTAATGACCTTCGATTAAATAATGGTTCTTTTTAAAAGAAAATTGAGATCTTTGTTAATAAAAGACTTATGAATGATTCTTAATCAAGGAAATTAATAAAGGTTTGATACATTGAGAAATATTTACTAAGATTTTGGAAGCTTAATTATATTTGATTTAAAGTGGCATGCTTTGAAGAGGAATTTGTGAAATGAATTTTTGGAATGTGAATTTTAAAAGGAATCTTAGGTAAGATTAATCTTGTTTTAAAAATTTAAGGAATGGTTATCAAGATTAACAAGGCTTAATCAATAATAATTTTTCAGATGTAGACTTTGTTAAAGGATAATAAATGGAGAACCATTTTAAGAAGGTTTTAGTTAACCAATTTTAAGTGGAAAGAGACTTGATTAATCCTATATTTCCATTTTGGTTTAAAATAACGCTCATTATACGAAAAGTCCAGGATTAGATTTCTATCCGGAAACCATTTCGAATAATGATACGATGAAATGTAGCAAATGAAGATATTGAAGATGGTGGTTGAAGACCGGGGATGTTTACATCGAAAGAACTGTTTGTTGATGCCTTGAGTAGCTCCTATTATGAGGTCATATATATATAGCAGTTGTCCCAACGTATTTGGAGAATTTTCTGGATTTGCAAGGTCTTCTATCCTTTATTGGACGAGGAATAAAGCGCCTTCGGTTTCATTCAGTCCTAGAACGAACTTGTATGAATGTGTGTCTGACATTGTATTTTGTATCAGTTGGTCTTTACTAAACATATTTCTGTTGGTGGCGGAGAATATGTTCTCTTAGATTAATGCCCTTCTTTGAGACGTACGAGCTCAAAGGTGATATGGTTAGTGATTATCAGTTATATGTTATGAAATGATAATATGGCATACCAAGTGATTGAGCTATAAATGATCAAAGCATGGCATTAGGGTAAGCATAGCTTTATGCGACGAGACTTCGTCAAGCCTCACTCCCCGGAAATGACCAAACGGGAAAGATGCAGTAAGGATATGGGTGTGTCGTTTCCTTTTGGATAAAAAGTTTACCATGGTATGGAGCCCAGGTATTACTTATGTGGCAACATCTACTTATGTAGTTATTGATGACGCGAGCGCTTGGTTAAAGGTTTGTAACGACCGAGACATGGCGTACTCATGTGTGATCTAAGTTATCCAGTTAAGGGGTAACCCGGCCTTGTGTTGGCAGAGAGCCCGTTGGTTCTCGGTATGTGAAGGCTCACAAACCGTACACTTTGAGTTGACTAATATTACACACATCCAACACAAAATGCACAAAAATACAAATCTTTAATAGAAAGAAAATTAGAGGATGAGAAAAGAAAGAAATATCAGAATAGAAGAATAAGAAGAAGAACCAACACCACATAAAGTCTCACATCGCAGCGGAATAAAATATAATATAGAAATAAAACTTTATTGAGAGCTGGAAAAAGATACTAACAACATCAGCGTACAACCATCCATCAATTTGGACAGTTATAATAACTTGTCCTTATATACAACACACAACGGAATAATACTAGCTAATATTACATGTCTGAACTCTTCTAGCTCGTCTCTGGACTTCACTGCATTCGATAACCTGAAATTGTATCTCGGGCTGACCCAAGACATTACAAACGCCACGGATCAGTCTGGTGAACCAATGTGAGAAAAACTCACTAAGTTTAAATAACACTCATATTGATTTTAAAGTCCAAAAATCCTTTCGAAAGAAAAGGATAATAGTAGGACTAGTCCACACATAAACAATGACGGCTCTTACCTTACTATAACCAAAACCAATTTTGATATAGAAAACCCGATGATATTATAATAATGTCTATCAAATAAATAACCAAATAGTAGAACCCTTGCATCTCACGCTCTACATACATAGTATAAAATCAAAAACCACATGGTGCTTATTGGAGATTGGATTTCGACCACGACAAGGTATAGAACCACCTTCCGATCAGTGTACTCCAGAGGGGATACATTGGGGTTCAACAAGAATATCTTGCAACCCGGCCACACATGACCGACCACTCATTTAGCTTGAGTGTATCGAATGCATTAACAACAACGATTGGGCTCAAACCATCGTTTCTGAAAGCTGCCGCAGCAAAAAGATTTAAGAAGACAAAAAGGAATTTCCCCAGATGGTGATAATACACCCTGATTGGGTATGACCCACCTAGCCATGCTGCCTGTCCGATTTCTGTCATTTTTGGGTTGATGAGACTTGAGGCTACGATTACCCCCTTTTTAGATCAACACATTAAACTTTGAATGTCACATCGTCAGATCCGTCAAATCATTAATTGACGTCCACAAATATACTCTGGGTATAAAAGAAGTGCCCTTCTGTTCCACCAACTCGGTATATTTGTAAAAATCAACGTACGTGGTTTTTAGAAAATACTCTATTAGACATTCGTCCATACAAGTCATCTAGGAACAGGATGAACCGAAGGCACCCTCCTACCGCATCCAAAGGATCAGTAGTGAGTAGTTCTTGCAACCCGCAAAATCTCAACCACGACCGAATCACATCAGAAAACCTCTGGTTGCAAGTCAGAGAAATTCGACAGCAATCCTTCCGCTTATGAAGATCCACGTTCTTCAATTACTCCATCTCGATCAGCTTCTGAATATCTTCAACATTAACGTATTTGATGGTCGGAATGGTTTTCGAATATAAATTCGATCCCGATCTTTCCATACCAACAATCGACTTAGCCAGATTTTGATAGTCGATGTTTTAACTATCAAAATAAACAACCATCATCCATAGAAAATAAAATGGATTCACTGGTTCAGTATACAGTATCACTTGGCGTTTTTAGTTAAATAGTTGTTAATTAAATTTCTAAATCGTCCAACATTTGGATTACCGCCTTTCCAATCCTCATTCAACTTATAATTCTTCGAATTATCGTTCATAATATTCTTCCCGGAAACATTAATTTTAATACCTTTCACTACCCTCGTTTCTAAACTAATATCATCCTTGGATAATCATGAAGTCATTCAAGTTGGGGTATTTTATTTACCTCTCAGACCTTGAGTCAACAACATTCTTATCTTCAGAATAAATAGAAGTTTATCACCAAATCCCAAATTCCAGCAATTATTCCAAAGTTCCACTTACCATAGAATCTCTTTTATAACCACTTATCTTAGTTGGTTTTCAATAAACTCCATTTCATATCTAAAACATTTGTCTCTAGATCTAATCATTAGATCTTCACTTTTATAATCAAAATCAATTCACTTACTTCCGCTTGATTTAAATTCAAATTGAATCTTGTTTAAAAACACTCCTTTTTATAGAATTTTTTTTAGGAATTAAATCAAGATTCTAACTCATAAACATAAGTAAAACTTATTAAAAATCCTTTTCAATTATAACCAAGGTCTTAATACCATATTTGACTCTATTAATCGAGTCCTGGTTACCAGATCAATTCCTTGATGTGGTTAAATAATTAACCTCAACTACTTTACATTTAAAAAGTTTACTTTATCCTTAACTATTAATAAATAGTAATTTTTCCCTTAAAGGTTATTTTAAAATAATAATTAACTTTAATAATAACTAGCAATCAGATAATTGTTTTTAATAATCAATTCTCGTTTAAGCGGTTGACGTAGTTATCTCAAAACAAGGTTAATCTGTTGACCAACTCCATTTGTCCCTTTTGTAAAATCAATTTAAATAATTTCATTTAATTTAATTAACAATCTAATTGAATTAAATAATTCCATTTAAATATTAATTTGAAATCATTAATCCAAACCTTAACCATTTGGATAATCCTTGCTCATCTACTTATAAACTCACCAACATGAGAATTTTCTTTATATACTTGATTTATAATTACTAGATAAAAATAATTATTCATTTTAAACCTTTATCCAAATAATCTATATAAAATATATTTCAAAATCCGTTTTTGGTTATAAAATAAATTCTTAAAACCTCATTTCTATCAATTTACCCGACTGTAAATCAACGTTCATAACATGGTTCACTTTTAGGCCAACCGTTGCCAATTACTCAACCAATATCATCTATTGGTTAACAAATGTTGAATTTTAATTCCATAATCAACAGTAAATCAACCATTCAATCACACTGGATAAATAGTTCATATAACATGATATGAATATAAACAACATATTTGAGGAATCCGGTTGGATCCCTCCAACCTGTCCTTCCTTGCATTAAAATAGGTTACCTCAAATTCAATACGACAATATATTTATTACAGTAAACAAAAATAAACAGTTTAACTAATAACAATCAACAAACAATTTATAACGTCCATTCAATCATTCAATTATTTATTTAATACATTTATATTATTATAAACGTAACCAACAAGGTAAGTTACCTCGTTTGGAATCTAATCATTAAAATAACGATTTAATTCGATTCATTAAACAAACGTTTAATTTAATCAGTGAATATATGAAAATATTCAACATACAGGCAAACAGTCATCCAGTCATCACCCATCAGAAAACATTGCACACAAAATAAAAACCCATCTTATAGAAAATATAAGCGGGATAACTAAGTGAGTTGAACTCACCTTGATTTCCATTTGTCGTCAAATTGGTTTGTTTTTAATTAAGTTAAACCAGTGTTCAATTTAATTAAAACTTCCACATGCGTCTAACTCTATCCAAAGCAGCTCCCAAATGTCATGAACGCCGACACGGTTCATGTCATGAACGCCGACACGGTTCCAACACTCCTTGTTTGGTTCGGTTCTGTTAACATATGAG
>JASFAX010001998.1:0-47871 GCA_030737875.1 Allium sativum | reverse complement strand
ATCTGGATCGGCCCATTTTCCCTCGCATCTGTATATAATTTCCCAAGTTGTTCGCCCTTTCATTCTCAATCATATCTAAAGCTTCTTCCTTGTTAATGGCGGACTGTCTCTTCCTTTGAGCGCATCAACGGAGCATCCCTCAACCCCGTCGATTTCAATTTCGGCCAAATCCAAATTCCAACCCAATCAAGTCTTTGCTCAGAAGTGATCTGAATCATCTCGATAATTTGCGTCACCAAGATCGAAGCCTTTCTCCAGTACCGGTCACCCAAGAGAGATTCTGCCTATATTTCAGGTTCTGATCTTGTTTTTTTTATCCTTTGAATGCTTAGGTTTGTATTAAATTTGGGAATCGATTTTCGGTTCTGACTCAATTGCAATTGTATGAACTGTTTCAATGGTTCTGTAATCTTGAAATGTTGTGAATTAAAATTGGGTCCTATTTGTGACGGATTGGTTGTGTACAATGGATGTGAAATGTCATGTTGTTGTTGTTGTTGTTGTTGATTTTTTAACTTGATCCTCACTATGCTTGTTAAAATGTATGAACCGTAGAACTTGTGTTGTTCTTTGCGTGATTTCGAATTATCCCTAAGATCCCTAGTTGCATGAACGACATGATGCTCATGTCATTTCGTCATGACATTCCAATCTGTAGAAATCATGCGATCCATCAAACCCGCAAAAGTAGTATGAGTTTTGGCCCAGGAATTACATGATTCTCGAGCTGTGGACCGTACGGGTTTCAAACCATGGATTAATATGAATTCCATGCTAGGACCGTCTGAGCTTCAAGTCATAGATCGACATGAGTTCTAAGTCGTTGATGAACACGAGCTTCAAGTCGTGGATTGACATGAGCTTCATGTCGTGAATCGACATGAGTCTTACGTCGTGCACCGATGTGAACCTCATGCCGCAAACCAACATGAATCTCATGTCATGAATTAACATGAAACCCATGCCGTAACGACTTAACTCTAATATCCACACACGCCTTGCTCTAGTGTTTGTCATCTTTGTTTTACTCTTTGATGTGTTTTATCATCTCCAATCCTTGAATCTTGTCGTTAGAAAACTGAAATGTGCTCAAGTATATTTGTGTAGAATGACTACTGAAAAGCAAATCCTTTCCTAAAGTAAAGAGACCTCCACGGCACAAACCGATCCCTCTATAAACAAGGTTTCCGAGACCGAAACAGCTACTACCTCTAGCCAAGTTTTCGCCCCTTTTCCTTCGGACCTTCTCCCGATTAAAGCTAGGGATCAAGAGAGACAGAGTACTACCCTTACTTAGGAGCAATAAGAATTATTGTGTGGTCAATACGGAATTCCTATTACATATGCAATATTACCACAGGACGGCGTTTTTGTTGATGACCCCCCTGTTGGATACGTTACTGTAAGCAAACAAATGCTAGCAGTTGGTGTTATTCCCCCATTTAATCCTTTTTTAGGGCGAATCTTAAACCATCTAGGCATCACTCCTTTTCAACTCCACCCAAATGGTTATACAGTTCTGTTGGGCCTTTATGTCCTTTTCATGGATATGATAAAGCAAGAGCCTACTTTCCAAGACCTTCGGTACCTATGTTCTTTCACGAGTAGGAAGGACACCCCCTCTATTATGCACGTTGAAGGTGCTAGAAACCGGAAGCTGGTTCTCGAATTACTGGACAGTGTTTCAGGGTTTATAAGCCAATTCTTCTTCGTCAGATTCCCCGAGCCATTCCGAGGGCCATGGACAGATGGAGGTATGCACTTCTTATTCAGAGGTCTTGACTTTACTTTCCTTTGGGTTATACGTTCTTACATCATTTCCTTTTGAAATGCAGTACTCCCTACCTTGATTAAGGACAGCGAAGCTCCCCCTTCTATTAAATCCACATACGAATCACTAAAAGCTATTGACGAGGCTAAGAGAAGTAGAAATTTTTTAATTACAGATAGCACACTTCACCAATACGAATTACTCCATCCCTTAAGGAAATTTTTATGTAAGGCTGGACCTTCCACTCCTAAACCTAACTCTACGAAATCAGATTTAGTAAATCCAGACGACATGAATGTAACTCAAGCTGATCGGAACCCTTCCGTTGACCCTTCCTTGAAAAGATGTTCTGGGTCTGCTAGTGGAAAAACATCGCCCTCATTGAAGACTTTAGATAAGGATGAAGACTGTAACCATCATAGAGGCGAGGACACCACAATGTCGGTTGAGTTAATCGAGAGAGAGAACATTTTCCTGCCTCCTAAGCCAGAATTAGATTCCGAACAAGCTAAAAGAGGTGATAGTGAAGTGAATCCTTCTGATCTCGAGTGCAGGATTGAACATGATGGTGAAGACGTAGTTGTTTTAGAAACTAATCCAAATACTGAGACTACAACTGGAATTTCTCCTACTGAAAATGCAGCTAAAGAAGATTCTGCAGGTACATTTGACAACTTGAGTGATCTCAACTCTGCTAGATATCTTAGTCAGGATGGTTCGGTTACTCAGCCTCTCAACTCTCAAACCATAGAAACCGGACTTAGGGATGCAGCCTCAACTAAGTTGGAAAAGCATCCTAAATCTTTAGGAATTCCTTTAAACTCAGAGGATCTGACCGGTCTGTTAAAAGAAGTATTTTTCAAAGAAATTCATCTTATGTATTTCAATTATTTTCCTGTGTTGGTATCTTGCTTTAGCATTCTTAGATGCTGCATAGTTTTAAGTATTGAAAGCTAATGCATGCCTTATTTCGGGTTTAGACATGTACGGGAAACGCTCGTCAGGAGTCAGGTCAGATTTCAGTAAGAAGAGCAAAGCTATTGATCCAAAGTACCTACTACAATCCGAACCTCGGCAATCATCTCATCACCATGAACAACCCCCATCCTCCTCCACCTTCGAAGCCCTCTTCTCTGTCTTTTCACGTATCAGAATCTGTTTTGACTGAGGAACAAAGAAAGAAGAGACGCAAGGAAGAAGAGGAAGAGGCTAAAAGGCACTGTTGGCTAAGGGAAGACACTCCCAATGAAAGGGAACGAGGAAGGAAATGAGAAAGGGACAGTTCTTATAAACATTCTCGAGTAGAGAAGCTGCCTATTAAACCCCGACTCCCTTCATCCTCTGTCCCTCCTGGTCCTTCAGCTGAGATCCACTCGATCATTAATAAACCTCGCCATACTCCGGGCTCGACAAACATCTCCCTTACTGAAAAGCTCCCCGGTTGGAACTTGAAAGGGCTTTATTTTGATCGTGGAGTAAGTATAACCAACGCAGATGATTTTCTTAAAGAAGTGGATGCGGTTATAAGTCAAACACACACCCAGCTCAACACCGCTAAGAGTCAACTTAAGACCAAATGGAACATCGTAAGAGATATCTTTTATCAAAATTTGCGTGGATGGGAAAAACTTGGTGATGACTTCCAAAAGCGCCATAATTCTCATCTTACAAAAATTGCCAAGTTGGAGAATGACAAAGTCAAATGGGAGAAGGTTTTAGATGACCGTAATACTACTATCGCAGTTCTAAATAAAAGAGTCGCAGAGTTAGAGGCATCGGACAACGAGATTAAAAAACTTTGGGAAGAACTCGAGGCTTCCAAACAAAGAGAAAAAGATGTCATAGCTGCCAAGCGCAATGTTGATGCTGAATTGGCTGTAGAAAAAGATTTCTCCAAACAATACCGGGAGTATGCCACTAATCTTCGTAAGGAAGTAATATCTCTGAAGGCTTCTAACCAGACACTGATAGCCAAGGTTGAATCTCTTGAGAAGGACAAGATAATTGCAGAAGAAACTCACAAACAAGCTATGGACGAAGCTGATGATGATATGTTCCGCTTTTATGTATACAGTGTCATGAGCCGTGGGAGCTTGCATTACCTAGAGGATAGTTTTCCATGTACTTTGGCGCTCGTTTGGGAGCGAGTGCTTGAGATTAATGGTGATGATTGTAGCGAGGACGAGCTCATTAGCAAACTCTTAGATGAGAGGTCCAAAAAGGCTTTGGCAGAAGGAAAGGCACAACTAATGGGCGAGAGGACTGGTACTTCTGGCGAGAAAGTTCACACTCAACCAGATGTCAGCCTTCCTGTTGATCCCTCGGCCTTTGAAGCTTCTGGCTCACAGACATTAGCTAACCCATTTGATGCTCCTAAAGATAAAAATGTCAGCATTGAAGGAGATGCTAATACAGAGGATATTTCTAATGAGCATGGCGAAAACGATGAGGTTGATGACGACAATCCCGATCACTAGAGAATTGAGCATAGGGATCCCTCGGAGAATCTTCTAGATACAGGTAAAATTGAAACTAACTTTACCCTATCGTGCTTATAGTCCCTTTTCGATTCACCTGGGTCCCTTGCTTATTATGCTCAATGTTTCCATACTTTGAATTTAATTTCACCCCTGTCTTCTCCTGCCATAGGCCATGCAATGACAACAGGAGCTATTAAGGCTGACTCACCATTGACAACTTTTCCGCTTACTTCTGTCATTACTCCCCCTCCTCCTAGTAACACACCCTTGCTTGTTTCAGCTCCTGGGTCGTAGGATATGAAGATCGGTGTCTTCTCAGATTTGGATGTTGTTGATTACGGTCTTAGTGACGATCTTGTAGATGAGAGTCCTCGGGTTACTACCAAGGAGAAAGGAAAGAAGTCTGCCAAGTCCTCACTGTCTAAGAAGAAGAGGAAGAAGAAGATGGAGGTTACCATTTTTCCTTCCCAAGAGAATCAGAATAATGTGGAAGAGACCCCTCCACCTTTACTTAACAAGCCTGCTTTGAGATCAAGTGACAAGAAGAAATGATCATGCATAGTGGTTGCTCAACTAGGTTGTTAATTACTTTCTTTTGTGTGTTGTATTCAGGCCGGTTGTATATGCGGGCACCAATCCCTGCTTATTACTTTTGAACTTGTGATCTTTATGCACTCTGTTGTCCTATATTCTGCACTTTGACCTGCGACTTTATGATATAGCTCTGCTTTATTTGTTGGGAAATTGTTTCATGCTTTTCATGCCTTAAATTTTGCTTTAAGTTTTGCTGTGCTTTTATATTCTTTGCATTTCACGCTTGATTCATATTTGCAATACAAATTCTACACTACAAGTTATTTGTTATGACAGGCCAACTTCATTGGATTTTCCTGATCTTGACTAAGACAATGCTCACAACCCTTTCATGTGGGTAACCGTTTTATTAGGATCTTTTAATTTCATCTTAGTTATTTCGGAAAATCCAGTCTTGCTGGTCGGAGTGACCTAATGTCGGGTTTTCATGAAATTATGACCGGATTGTAGTATGTTTAAGGGAGCGTCATTAAATTTCGTTAATGCGATGGTAATGCCCCCATACCACAATTGGTATTAATATTTTGAAAATTAGGCATGGTTTTTATATCTTGATAAAGGAATCTGTTGTTTCTAGTAACTGAGTGGGCCAATTACTTGTGGTTTTTATCAGATAACTTTGAGGGAAGTTTTTGGTTCTATTATTAACTGAATTTGGAACATTCGGCTTATAATCGAATGTCCTTGAAAGGATCTTTGATTCGTTATTCATTGGATCTGAATAATTCAGACACTTGTTGAACTTGTCAGATGCCTCCGAAGAGGTCTTTGGGTCCCTCGGTAACTGGGTTTGAAGGACCCAGAATCAATAGCTGGATTTGGAAGACCCAGCATCTGAGCGGATGCCTCCAAAGAGGTCTTTGAAAACCCTGTGTTTATATCGGTATCCAGCCATGTGTAAATGGCATTGACGATGAACTGGGTGCCCCTCGGGGAGGCCTTGGGTTCATAGCCCGATGTTTATATCGCTATCCGGCCATATCTTAATGGTGTCGACGATGAACCGGGTGCCCCTCGGGGAGGTCTTGGGTTCAGAGCCCGGTGTTTGTATCACTATCCGGCCATATCTTAATGGCGTCGGCGATGAATCGGGTGCCCCTCAGGGAGGTCTGGGGTTCAGAGCCCGGTGTTTGTATCGCTATCCGGCCATATCTTAATGGTGTCGGCGATGAACCGGGTGCCCCTCGGGGAGGTCTTGGGTTCAGAGCATGGTGTTTGTATCGCTATCCGACCATATCTTAATGGCGTCGGTGATGAACTGGGTGCCCCTCGGGGAGGTCTTAGGTTTAGAGCCCGGTGTTTGTATCGCTATCCGTCCATATCTTAATGGCGTCAGCGATGAACCGGGTGCCCCTCGGGGAGGTCTTGGGTCCATTATTACATTGTTCTTGAGGGCTGATTTTTAGTTTACTTGCTGAGTTCTTATTGTGGCCGGTCAGAATTGGAACTTCGAGCTTTGTTTTTAAGAGCATGCGCCTATGGTGAAATTCAGAACTTAGTCCGTAGCCTGGATGTCACATTGTTTAGGTTCAAGGTTTTTGATACCTCTCATTTATAGCGTCATATTTTATACCCTGTGTGACACGAGATGCAAGGATATTTGTGCTCCCTAGATAGGAGGTGCGCTGTAGCATTAATCGAGCTTTGTCTGGCTTAAAGTGTTCTTTTATCCACTTAAAAAGGCCTGCTGTAGCATCTACTAGTTGGTCAATTTGAGGCAAAGGAAAGTTGTCTTTTGGGCATGCTTTATTAAGGTCTGAGTAGTCTATGCACACTCTCCATTTTCCATTGGACTTTTTAACAAGAACTAGGTTAGAGACCCAATCTGGATATGTAGCTTCCTGTATGAAATTATTCTTGAGTAGTCTATCTACTTCTTCTTTTAAAGCCTCAGATCTCTCAAATCCCTGCATTCGTCTTTTTTGTTTTACAGGAGTCAATTTTTGATTTACATTTAACTTGTGAACAATTACATTTGATGGGATCCCACACATATCTGAGTGTTCCCAAGCAAATACATCTAGGTTTGCTTTCAAGAAAAAAATTAATCTTTCCGTAGCTCCATGCCCAGCTGAGATCCTATCTTCAAGACTCAGTTAGGATCCTTATCGGACACCAGGACGGGGATAGTATCTTCGTCCAGCACTGCTCTATTTTCCCCCATACTGTTCTTCTGTGGATCAATTGCTTTTCGAGCGCTACTGTACTCACCTGTATGGGGGTTTTGCTTTAGTTGCTATAAGATGGGTCTTTGGATGCAGAGCGACGGCTCTACACCCTTCTTCAATTCCTTCTTCCTTGCCTCTGCCAGCTCCATCAAATAACACTCCCTTGCTGCTTGCTGATCACCTATGATTGTACCAACTCCGTTTTCTGTTGGGAATTTCATTTTAAGGCACCATGAAGCCATAGTTACTCTGAATGCTGCAGGTGTAGGTCTTCCCAGGAAGGCGTTGTAAGCAGAGGGTTTATCGATTATAACAAAGTCTTATATCCGTGTGGTTTTCTGCTCTCCTTCCCCAAGCTCCACCAGCAGACTGATGACACCAATTGGTTGAACAGCTTGACCGGCGAATCCATGGATCTTGTTCTGTCAGGCTTTTACATCACCCATGGAAAGCTTCATCTTATGGAATGCACTAAAGAAAAGGATATTAACTGAGGCTCCGCTATCAACTAACACCCTTCTTACTAGGGTTGGGCCCAGACCAACGGTTATCACCGTTGGATCCCCTGTAGGTGTTATGATCCCAGCCCGATCTTCATCTTTAAATGTGATGTCATCTCGCAGGATTCTTGGTACTTTTGTCGATAAAACTTCATCTATAGTCATGAGTTCAGCTTTTTTCGAAAATTCCTTCACCTCTTGAGCGTACTTCACCATATCCCCCCAGCTTTTCCCATCCGGGTAGGGGCCTCCTGAAATGGTGTTTGTGATCATCCTTGGTATAGCAGCAATTGAGGCGTTTTCATTCTGTTTAGGTTGTCCTACAGAGGCTCCTTGGGCTTGAGTTCCCTGAGCATTCGAGGAGTTCTTTGTGTACTGTTGAAGCCTATTTTTCCTTATCAGTTCTTCAATTAAGCTTTTCAAATGTCTACATTCGTTCGTGCTATGGCCCGGCTGGTTGTGAAATCAGCAGAACCTGCCGGACTTTATTGTGTTATCAGTGACTCTGAGTTTCCCGGGCTCTGGGTACTCTTCAGTATCTTTGGTCGCCATATAAATGTTCTCTATGGTATCATTAAGAGGAGTCATTTCGGAATTCTTGAAGAAACGAAGCTTTTTGTTGTTTCGTCCATCCTTCCCTTCATTCCCTCTTTTTTGATTTCCTCCGGCGTTTTTCTGTCCTCCTTGCACGTTTACATCTCTCTTTTCTGATGGCTCCTTATTTTCTGTAGCTTCCATTGTGTAGGCCAGATCCTCATCCACGCCTATATACTCCTCTTCCTTGTCAAATAGCACTTCGAGTGCGGAAGGCTTCTTCTTCTTGATCCACCGCCCAAGTTTGGCCTTTTTACTTATGCCTCCCTTTAGAGCCAAGCCAAACGTGGCTCATAGTTCCCGACTTCGGCCGCGGCTGCATTAAAGCGAGAAAGGAAGGCTTTAATGGACTCCTTTGGCCCTTGTTCCGGTTCATTCAATTCCATTACATCACGCACCTTGGTTACTTGGAGCCTAAATTGCTGTCTGAACAGTTTGGCCAAGGTAGTAAAGTCATCCACGGATTTCGGCGGGAGTTTTGTGAACCAAGTGAGGCTACTCCCTCCAAGTAGGTAGGGAAGTATAAACACTTGAGCTCATCAATGGCGCATGCCCCATCCATGTGCTGATCGTATCTGAATATGAACACATTTGGATCGCCGGTTCCATTTTAGGCTTGTACAACTGGGGGTTTGAATTTATTTGGATATTGGGCCATCGTTATTCTTTCTGTAAGTGGGGTCTTTGTAGGAGCAAATCCCCATTCCTTTTCATCGTCCACCTTTTTCTGGCTCTCATTCATGATCTTACGTACCATTCCGAATATTCGCTCCTCCTCATTAGGTTGGTCCACGGGGCGGACGCCTTCCTCTTTACCGGATGCTTGCCTACGCAAGCAGTCACGGTTCAGATTCCGGGGTCCTGGACCTCCCGCATGGGGAAGTGCCCCTTTGGTGGAACCAAACGCTTGTTGAGGAGTTGCTTTTCCAAAGTGGTTATGAGTAGGTGGCTTCATTTCCTTATGACTAGAGTTTGCAATCTTCTAGACAGAGTTTCCTCTATTTGGACTTGAGGAAGAAGACCCAGTATCTTTCGTTCCAGTGGTTTTAGCAATTTTGAGACGGCTTGCACTCATGGTAACTTTGGCTATTGCGGCTTGCATGGCGAACATGGTGTCAAGCTTCTTCATCATGGCTTCATTCGCAATATCCATTCGACTTAGTCCTGCTACCACTTCATCCAACTCCTTCCTTGTAATGGCAGTTCCGTCTTTAGAACTTTCACCGACTTCAAACTGACTAGCAGGCAGGGTATCTTCTGTGTTAGTGGCGTTATTGACATCCTCGAGGCTTTTACTTGTAATTTTCTTTGATGGTCTACCTAGTTTTCCCATGGCTTTTGAGATAAGTACTGCAACTTGGAGAACTTAGACGGTCGGAGTGGATTCAGAATTCCAATGCAAGGCCTTCTACCTTGTAAAAGAGCAAGAAATGGATTGGGAATTCGGGCCCCACGATGGGCGCCAAATATGGTAAAAACACCAAAAATGTGAAGAAATGTCTCACAAAAATGAAAAGTGGAGCCTTATAACAATTGAAATATAAGAAAAAGACACCAAGTTTTATAGTGGTTCAACCCAATAAGGGTTTACATCCACTTTCATAAGAAATCTCATTGCCAATATGCAAATTACAAGATTAACTTCTTTCTTACATCAACTTTATCACTCCCTCACTCATGAATTACACTTAATCTACTTAAGATGATTGAGTAGAGAATTATTCAGCGGAGATTTAATGTAGTGTGGTAGAATTGAAAGGAATCCCTCTTTCGTGTAGACTTGCTCAATCAATCTTCAACTCTTGAATCATTTGGATGTGATTGATAGGGATCATGATCCATGGATTAATCTTCCCTTTATCATGTTGGATTCGTGTTGGATAAGTGTTACAAATGTTGTGGAATATTTCCGGCAGCAGTTCATGGTCTCAAGATTTGATCCCCCAAAATGAAGAAAGGAGGGGGGTATTTATAGGAGTTTTCTAGACCAGGTTATAATTATGCAGAAAATCACTTGATTCATATTGCCCCCCCCCCCCCACGACACGACTTGGACTCTTACTCATGTCATCAGCGGCATGACGTATGTCGTATGGAGGGTTAAGCCCCTGGCGTCTTGAACTCACGACATGACATGACTTTCTCTATCATGGCTCGTATCATTGGTGTGATTCGACATTAGTTGGAAGAGACATGAATAAGATGCGGCATTGTTTAGCTTTGGACTTTGAATGGCAACTAGTCCTTTATGTCGTTAAACGATATGATGGTTGAACGACATGACTTATGTCGTGTAACTTTATGTTTCTTTATGCCTTAGGCTTATAGCATGCTTTTGTGCCATGTTGCATGACAAATTAGCCTCGATGTTATGAGTGGTGCACAACATGGAAGGGCACGACATGATTGCAAGCGACTCGATGTAGTATGGATGACCCTCCTCCTTTGCGACATGACTCTAATGGCTTGGCTTTCATATCTCGCGGCATAAGTAGGTCACGACATGGTTTGTATTGAGATCTTGAGTAGCAGCTTACCCCTTATGTCATTCACTCGTTCCTTATATCGTTGAACGACATGATGGATGGACGGCATGATCGCCAAATGCTTTTACTTTGCTCTGTTGCCATGAATGAAATGCGGGACGACTTGGGGCCAACCTGGTTTCCTCGGGGCGACATGGTGTGGTACAATCATGGCTTGATCTTGTGCTCTTGTCCTGCGATATGACTTTGAAGCGCCTTGGCATCCACGCCATGAACTCGAGTTTGACTTGGTATCATTACGATGTGGACACAGCATGATTATTAGCGACATGGCGCTACACGACATGGTTTGGAATCGAATTGGCTTTGAGATTAGGACAAACGATTTGTCCTCTGATGACATGACTTATGCACCACCCTTATAATATATTAGACCCATCTTTTTATGGGTTAACACGTTACATTCTTCCCCCCTTAAAATAATTTCATCCTCGAAATTGCTAAGGTAGAAAACAAACCCTATTAACTGGGTTAAAAATTATTTGTTTACTTCTTAACTCTAGTTTCACCGAACCAATTTATTTTAATTAAATATTTATTTATTTATACTAATGAAAATTTTCAAAAATCCCGGAAATTTTCTAACGCCTTAATTTTACGGAAAATTTCGCCAGCACTTCCTTTGTACTGGTCAATAGTCAAACTCCAACTCGCCTCTCTAGGCCTTCTTCAACCCAAAAGAAAATCAAATAGCCAAGCGGCTTGCAAATTCGGCTCATAAAAATCTCAAACCCATATATAATATAAACTGGTACGTTTTTGTCGAGCATATTAATATATTCTTTCCATGTGTTACCAATCCTGCATATATCAATGTCATCCCGATCATTCGTTTATACCCAAGCCGAATTCTGTTCTCAAATTTGATTCCATTATTAATTTCAACTCTTAACTTACCAGTCCAATTCCATTTCGGATTATCTCTAATTCGATATTTTCTATCTCAATTCATTTTCCACTTAATTGGTTTTCAATCCAATTTCTATTTGCTTTTATAAATTCTAATTTAATTTTTTTTAATTCAAATAATCTTTCCCAGGGAATTTCAAATAGTTTAGCTTTTCTAAAACCAATTATACTTTTCTGGAATTTCAAAACAACTTGTTTTTCTCAAAACAATTCAAAAACAAAATCTTTGGTAGTAATCCGTCACTTAGAAACTCGAAAATGAACACCGATGATGCTGTGCAGTCATCATCGGAATTATTTTCCAGTGACCGAAGTGAGTTCCATACTATAACATTTTCAAAACCATATTTAAACACCTTCATTTTGAAATCACTTTCAAAATATCCTTTACAATGCTTGTAAACAATTTAAAATCTACCAGGATTTTAAATTTCTCATATATTAATTCCAAATCCATTTACAAACACCTTTGCAAATCTCCAGCGTTTTAATTTCAATTCTGATTTAAATTCAAATTTAATTCGTCTGATTTCACGTATTTCACTTATATGAATTCTGATTGGCTATTTAAATAACCATTTCACATTTTATAATCTTATTCGATTATAATCACAACCAACACATCCAATATACTATAATACTTCAAATACCTATACTTTATTTATATCAAAATATAACTAGATAAATTATTTCATTTACCTTTTTTTCAAACCATAATGTGTTGGTCCATCGTATTCAAGTGTTTATAAATCTCCACAATATAGAACCATTTTTGTATCAAATAACAAATACACACTCATTTATACACTCAAACTCGATCTAGGGCATTACTAACCCCATCTCTACTGAGTCACGCCACAGAGCCAAGGTAATCACTTAACATTCAGCTCTGATACCACTGTAACGACCCGGGTTTTCGCGATCTTGAGTAGTCGACATATAAGCATCGGAAATACCGGATAGTTAATGAAAGAAAATAGAGGGTGAGAATAGATAAGATAGAAAATTAGAATAGAAGACAACTACAACATCAGAGTAACACGAACCCCACAGCGGAATGAATAAAATATACAATATAACATAACTTTGAAATACAAATCTATACTTGAATATACATATCATTATCAAAATACAGCACTTACAACACAGCGGAAATAAAAAATAGCTATGTAAAGCTGCTGAAGCTTCCTTCTCCAAGCTCCATCTAGTGTATCTGTAAATCCCAACTACTTGACTACTCGTATAAATTTGGGCACCCAAGAGTTTAGGGAAAACAAAACAAAATAAACTCTGGGTCAGTCATGGGACTGGTATGAGTAAAACCATTTAAAACTTTTTAAGAAAATAAACGATATCTCATAAGACCACGCCGTATAACACAGAACGTGTTTTTCCCTTATGAGAATCAAAAACACTTGGTTTAGTCATTCAAAAATCCTTTTGAAAGAAATGATAATCTTTATATCAAAACTCTTTGGATATTATAATAGTGTCTATCAACCACAATATAATAATCATCTAGTAGAACGCTTTCATCTCACGTTCCACATACATAATATATAATCAAAAACCGCGGGTGCTTATTGGGTAATGAATTCCAACTGGCAAGGTATGGGACCACCTTCCGATAGTGTATCTCTAGAGAGGAATACACCGGGTTCAACAAGAACATCTTGTAACCTAGGCTAAACATGACCAGTCACTCATTTCGCTTGAGTGTACCGAATGTATTATCACCGACGGTTGGGATCAGCAACCATTTCCCGAAAGGGACAGCATCAAAATAGATTATAGAAGTAAATGGAATTTCTCTAGATTAGGTGACAATACACCCTAACTGGCAGCTAACCACTTAGCCATGCGACATACCCGATTTTACACCATTCTTGGTTGTGAGGCTAGAGGCCATAACGTATCCTTTTACAAACCACGCCTTCCTTCACTTTGAATGTCACATCGTCATACCCGCCAAATCACAAAATGATTTCTCCAAACATACCATGGGTAAAAAGCTAAGAGAAACGAATTCCTCCACCACTAAACATAAATATGTTTGAAGAGAGCAACTTACGCGATCTACTCAATATACTATGTCAGACATTCTTCCATACAGGTCGTCCTGGGACTGGGCAGATCAAAGGTACTTTTCTATAAATCCATCTTAGGCAATTTCTACCTAGTATTTACTGAATAGTCCTTGCATAACTCCGTCTTCAATTATCTATTTGATTCGCAATGCTAATGCCATACGGAGTGGTTTTTAGTTAATATATCTGATCCCGGTCTCCCCATATTGACAACGGAAATGGTCAAAATCTTTGATAGTCAGTGATTTAACTATCAAAAGATAACATGTGTACAAACAACGATCCTATTCCCAAATGGAAATCTTACCGATTAATCATCATTTCATTTCCCAATTTCCCATTTATCATTTCCATATATTCATAAATTCCTTATTTTCTAAAATTAGAAAAAATACAGTATTAACTTTGGAAAACATTTCGATTTTTGATTCACACATCAATATCTTCCCACATCTCTCAATCTCTAACTGTAAACTAGTAAGATAACAACTTCCCAAGTATAAACCCCGAAGGCTCAAACCAACATCAGATCGATATCCAGAAAGCCATTTAACTCAACTAATTTGCAATCAGTTTCTAATTTCAGTAATTCCATTTAAATTCCTAATTCCAACCCCAAATTCCTTTATAATATTTTATTTGCAAAATATTTACTTTAATCCCTTTTTCACATCGAATGTGAATTATATTTCTTTTATTGGATCAAAATAGTTTGATTTCGTATTTAAAAACAATACTCAAACCCAAATTCCATTTATATTTTTATTTACAAAATTATTCATACAAATCTTGTTTCTTTTCCAACATTTAAATCTCATTTATAATTCCGTTTATATAATTCTATTTATTCTATATAAATCCTTTTATATAATTCTATTCATTTTATATAAATCCTTTTATATAATTCTATTCATTTTATATAAATCCTTATATATAATTCTATTCATTTTATATAAATATATCATTTTCAATATTCACTTTGAAAATTTCCTTTTTACATTCCAGTATTTCATATGGTATTTAAAATACCAAATAACATGACCCGTGTCATCATAATCAATCACAGATTATATATCACATCATATATTACAATATATGAAAACAAACAGTATTATGAATATTGAGAAATCCAGTTGGATCCCTCCATCCTGTCTCCTTACATTCACATATGTTAAAAATTACAATTAACATCAATTTCATTTCTATATGAAATATTCTGATAAACAGAATCAATATAAAATTAACGATTATATATATAACTATATCTAAAATTTTAGCCAATTAATTAACAATTCAACCAACAATCAACACATAATAATCAATCATCATTTATCACTACTAGATTATATTTACAAAATATAAACTGTGCAACATTAGTGAGTTTTACTCACATTCGACGATCATCGTTAAATAAAGATAACCATCGGTTAATTCAAATTCAGACAATTTATTTTGCTATAAATTGTAATGAGCTCCAATTTACTCTTAGTCAGTTCCATGTTGTAGCCCTCATCCATACGATTCTAACGGATCCTGCCGTTCTGAATTTTGATAATGTATGCATAAGATATAGGGTTTACAGATTTATACATTCTTGAATTAAGTACTAACTTAAATTACTAATTTATATTGGGCCTCACCATTATATTTATCTCAGCCCAACACCTTAGACTCCAAACCCGCAAGCTGCTTACCCGTCTTCCCCATTCACAGAAAATACCCTGCTCCTCCTCGTTTCAAACCATTTCCTCAAATCATACTCCACCTCCTTCTCTGTTTCTTCACCGACTTCAACGAGACCACTACCACCACTCTTCCCTTCACACAAGCTTCAACCTCATCGCCAAAATGTTCAACTCAATGCTGCCATCTCGAAAGCATCGCACACCCATTTCTGCTCGACATCAGGTCAGCAACGAACCAAAACACCATCAGTTTCTACAAAACTTGGAACACAAATCCAGTTTTCCCTCCTCAATCCCGAAACCACATCGAATCGAATCAACTCTTCCTTATTTTGGCAAAAACTCGAACCCTAGATTCGCTGCCTAATTGTCGAACTCGAGAAAATGATGTGAGTTGCACAAAAACCATACCGGTTTGTGGAGGATGCTTTCATGAGTCCATACATATATATTTTGAGATTTATAGATTTTGATTTGCATTGTTTGGAATTTTAAAAATGACGATTTTGGTTTGAGGGAGAATTTCTGTCGGCGGAAACAACATTGACCAGTGGAAAAATATTTAGGGTTAGAAGAGTTTTAGTGGTGTACTTATATAACAGTTTTGGCTTCCATTAGAAGCTTTATATATTTTTATATTAATATATACTCGATATAGTTCCATTTATCACTTTAAAATTTCCTATGATCCCATATAATATCCAAAAATCATGAAAATGAACATACAATTAGAGTTTGACATTACGGTCCCATCGAAACTTGTTTCGTCGAATTCTGACTCCGTTTGCTGACACAACGTATTTTTAACCATTAAAATACGTGTTGTTTTTCATATTAAAAATCCGTACGACCACATACTGACTCCAAAAATCACGAAAATTAAAATCTAATAATAATTTAATATTCGGGATCCAACAAAATTAGTTTCATCAAAAATGGAGTTCGTTTGCAAAAATTGCTATTTTTAAAGCTCTTTATAAACCCTTTTAAATATTAATATATTTAAAAATAATAATTAAATTAAATATTTATAAATAAATATTATTGTATATATTCACATAGAATACCGTACAACTCTAAATTATTCCTATCTGGATTTATAACTCGATATTTCAAATCCAGTGTTAAATCGATACCCAATTTAAATTAAAAGTCCTTTTATAATATAAATAAATCGTTGTAAATTATAAAGGAATTCCATAGCGACTATTCGAAAATTTGATTTGGACATAAATCAAAATCTACACAACGAAATCTCGATTTTTCTCTTCCATTAGAAAAATATACTTCACCAGCTCCGAACGTTTCTTGTTTCACATAAATCTGGCTTAAAACGGATTCTGTATATTCGTTTAAAGTTTGAATCGCCAAATTACGAACTACTGCGCCATTTCGAGCTCGATTATAATTATAATATAATTATTCGTTCAACTATCGTTTATATAATACATTCGTTTAATAATTCAAATTCTAAACTGAATTAAATCTGTTTAATGACTAAATTCACACCATATTACCAGTTCTACTATTTTTGATTATTTCAGAATTAAATATATTATTCTGTTATTAATATTAATTAAATATTATTTAATTTTGGTTATTTTAAATTACCAAACAATTATTTAAATTATTTATTATCCGTTAAAAATACGGTTCATTACACATTATTTAGTTATTGTTTTTCCGTTGTGTTGTAAGTGTATACTCTGATGATGATATGAATATATAGAAAAAAATTATGCTCCAAAAGCTGATATAATATATATTATATTTTGTCCCGCTGCGATGTGAGATTCTGTATTGTTATTTTCGTTCTTCTTCTACCTTTTTCTTCTTTATTAATAATGATTTGTATTTATGTAATATTTGGGTTGGATGTGTGGTGTATTTAGTCAACTCAGATAGTATGGATTTGCGGGCCATTGCTGTTGGTATTAGAGCGGTTGCTTAATTGGTACGCATGATAGGGGGTTCTCGCTTTGCATTAGGTGGCGAACGGGAGACTCTTTCCCTTACATGTCCTAAAAATATGGGTTGGTCTAGTCGCGAGGCTGGCCGTAAAAGCAGTTCTGAGGTACCAGTGTAAGCCACGGTGGGATATTATCCTGCTGCTTAGAGGGTGGAGGGATGGTTGAAAAGCCTACCGAAATCATCGGACCATTACAGTTGGTATCAGAGCTTAGGTTAAGCGAACACCTAGGCTTTGTGGGGGTTTACTTATTAGAGATAGGGTCAGAAGTACCCTAGAATGAGTTGAGTGTATATATTTGAGAGTGCGTATTTGTTAATTGATATAAAAATTGTTTTATATTGTGTTACCTTATTTACTGAGTGGTTTATTAATTCTGATCGAATCGTGGGACGCCATGAAGTCGATAAGAATTTTTAAATACTTAAACAGAGAAATTTGACATGGTATTGTTTTTAAGTGGGTAAATGAAATAATTTTACCCAAAAATTATATTTTTGGTAGAAAAAGAATAATTTTTCGAAATTATTATAATATATGGATGTGTTGGATGTTATTACAGTCAAATGAGATAATAAAAATTAGAATGGTTACATATAACCAAGTACAATTTATATATGAATAAGATATACAAATGAGATTAACTCAAACTAGATTCAAATCATAAATTAGAATTTAAATCCTGGGAAGTAAAAAATATTTTCTGAAGTATATTAAAATTACATGGTTTCGCTTTGGAAGGATTTTTGAATAAAAATCGTTTTTTTGTATGGATTTTGGAAGTGATAAAGCACTAAACTCACTTCAGTGGTTGGAAAATAATTCTGATGATGATCGCAACATCATCAGTGTTCATTTTCGAGTTTCTAAGTGACGGATTACGACTTTAGAAAAGTTTTAATGGAAATTGTTTGAAAGAAAACATGTTAGTTTGATAATTCAAATGTTTTGAATTTGAGATGGAAATTAACATATGTATATATTTATATATGATTTCATAGAGATTTGAAATGAAAACCCAGGAATTTTAATTTTGGAATTAAAATTTAACTTAAGCAAGTTAAATGGATTGAAGTGAATAAATTGATTTAAATCAATTTGAATGAATTCGAATACATATGAATGGAATATGAATTGGATGTGAAATATTGGTTGTAAATCATTCAGATTAAATGAATGTAAGCATCAAATGGAAACCAAAAGTTTCTGGGGACTAAGATTTGTTTGAAATATGAAGAGTTGAGTTTCAGCATAAGATAAGTTTTTGAAAGGTAAATGAGTTTATAGCATTTTTCTACCTTAGTAATTTTGGGGACGAAATTTTTTTAAATGGGGAAGAATGTAAGGACCCAGATTTTTAGTCTCTTTATTTTAAATATTTAATATGGTTTTAAATATTGGGTTGACAATATAAATGAATTTTTATATTAAGTTATCGATTTAAAAATCGATTTCGATTTAGTATCGAATACATTAAATTATCATAATACAAAAAAAAATTCAATTCGAGATTTAAATGGAGTCAAAATGATTTAAATGACTAGTATAAATTCTATTTGAAATATAAATGACATAATAATAATTATTTATTATCGAGAAAATGATTAGTTCTGAATTTAAATTATTTTATATTAATTTAATATAGTATATATGTTCAAACTAAATTTCAGAATATATACTGTTCAATTGAGAATAGCGTTTTAACATTTAAACATCAGTCCTTATGTTAAAATAGTGGTTCGTGAATTCATGTAATGGACCACTATATATTTGTAGTGGGTAAGATCGAATCGAATCGAAAATCAATTCGATATCTATTTAAAAAGGGTAAAAATATCTTTATTTCAAATCGATCAAATTCGAAATCAAATCACATTAAAAATTGGTACTTAAAGCTACCCCACTATATGTACTTGCGCAGAACAATTCCTTAAGGCTTAAGGTTCATCAGCCATAGATCGCGTTTATCTCCCCTTCAATTTCTTTCTTCTAAAAACTCAATCCAAAGTTGTAGATAAATAAACTGATGGCCTTTGTATTTTCCTTTCAAACCCTCTACCTTTCATTTTCTCTTCCACAAAACAATACGAAACCATTTACTTTCATTCCAATTTCATATACCACTCAACGTAAATCGAATTCACATCCGATTCCATCTCGGAGGCAACCATTCATGAACGAGGCAAGTAAACTCGTTAGGAATCGACTGAGTTGATTTTAGGGCCAAACTAAGGATCGCTGCAGGCTTCGAAATTGGCATTGGGATTTAGATGGTATCGCGATACTAGGGTTCAGGAAATACTCCTAGAGCGCGATTTTTGGGGGATCGATTTTTCCCTAGATCAATAACCATGGCATCGATCGTCGATTAGGGTAGGAAGTGGTGTCGTGATGCTTAAAATGAGTTCGACATACATTGATAGTGTGTGAGAGTGGATGGAGGAGGTCATGGTGGTTTCAGGGGTGTTGCGATTCATGTGGCGACGCTGGTGTTTTGCAAATAGGAAGTTTGAAGTTTTATATATATAA
Source organism: Allium sativum (assembly GCA_030737875.1). NCBI lineage: Eukaryota > Viridiplantae > Streptophyta > Magnoliopsida > Asparagales > Amaryllidaceae > Allium > Allium sativum. Next base: position 28,039 of record JASFAX010001998.1, on the reverse strand, counting down.
AAAATTAAGTGTCATCAGTGAAGTCGTGACCAAAAGGATGACTGGAGATGGGCTGGGTAGGAGTTCGCATACCGATTTGTGGTGGTTGGGGATACACCACGTGACTGGAACAGTGGCTTAAAGGAACGTTGGTGATAATTTCTAATGATTGATTTTTGTCTGGCATTGTAAAACAAAACAAAAACCCAAGCTATTGACTACAAAATAACAAAGGGTTGTTGTTGTTTGATTTGGAACAGTGGAGTGTTGTGCGATGAGGTAGAGGTACAGTCAGTAAGGGTTATGGGCTTTTGCTAAAGTGATGAGAGTTGGTCTCAAATGGATGCTGAGATTGAAACCGACAATGAAGTTGAGTTCACAATAGTGATGAAGTCAATTTGAGTAGTGCAAAAATAGCATAGTAGTAAGGTATAAATTCTAAGAAATTTATATAAGTCGAATAATTTATTTAATTATTTTAGTAGTTAGTGGATTTAATAAATAATCGTTAATCGATGAATAAAAATAATCTTAGGTGAAGATTTGTTCAAGATGAATTCATAGACATGACAATTTGGAAATTAACTGGGTATTTAGCACAAATAAAAATCACTGTGAGTAAATCTCACTCATATTTTGGTTTAGAATTATTTTATTCATTAAATTAATTGTTTGCATGTATTGAAATATTATTGTGGTTATTATATATATATATATATATATATATATATATATATTAGTTATTTAGGGTGGATGTTTGAGGTTATTATATATATATTGGTGGTTGGATTCTTGTAGTACTATTAGTGGATGCCCGCAGTATCATTAGCGGATGACCCTATGTGCCCTCACGCTATGATAGTGGTTGACCTTCTATGCCGCGGTATCCTGCCTCGAAGCAGGATGGATATAATTTATGTTGGCTAATGTTTGTGGATGCAGGAAAACAGGTTGGAGGGATCCAACTGGATTCCTCAAAAATATTATTATTTGTTTGTTTCATATATATTATCATATATGATGTGTTAGAAAGCCCGTGGTTGATAATTGTGTGTTTTTGATTGGTTGAATATCACTGGCCCCGAGTATCGATTTATAAAAATATCGTGAAAATAGATTTTAGATTTAAAAGGGGAAATTTATTTTTCCAAAAATAGAACTCGAATTTTGAGTGGACTAGAAATATTAACTTGTTTTGTAAAATAAAAACAAGCACTGAATTTATAAACGGCGTTTATAAGTTAGATTAGGCAGTGAATTTATGAACATTGTTTATAAATAAAATAGAATAATTTTCATTGATAATAAAGGGAAATGGGATGAATTTATAAATGATTTTTATAAATGAAAATGAAAAGTTATCATTGGATAATTGGAGAGTTAAATTCAAATGTGAATTTAAAATGAGAATTTGAAATCGTTTTGGATAGAAAACAATGAAATCTATTTCGATGTTCGGAATATAAATTTAATTGGATAATTAAATTAGATTATGCTGAATTTATAAAATATTTCCAAAAAGGATATAGGAATGGTATTAGTTAGAAACTAATATTTATATTAAATATTAAAATATATTTTATGTTAAATATATAGATAAGTTAAAATAAATAGAATATTCCAAAAAAAAAATTTGGTTTTTAAATAGATTTCGAAATGGAACTTGTTTGAATATATAAAACAAGTAAATTTATAATGATGTTTACAAATGTGGAAAATTATAAAGAAATGATTTGTAAGTTTAAATTCAATTATGGATATAAAAATAGAATTTGAAATCATTTCGAAAAGGAAACAACGGTTTTTATTCTGGAATTCAGAATATAAACGGAATTGGCTTTCAAATGGAATTTGAAATGGAAAAATTGTTTTAATATATGAAACAAGGAAGTTGAATTTAAAAACAGTGTTATAAATTTAGTAAAATAAATTATCATTTGATAATTTAGGAATTTAAATTCAAATATGAAATTAATAGTGAATTGGAAATCGTTTGAAAAAAGGAACGACGGGTTTATTTCTGGAATTCAGAATATAAACTGAGATGAGATAAATCAAAAGGATTTATAATTTGAAATTCAGTAATATCAAATGTTATAAATAATTTATTTATAAAGGAATTAGAATTTAATATAAAAGATTGAATTATAAATAAATTTATAACTAAGATACGAAATAATTGGCGATCAGGGATAATCAAAACTATTAAGCTGAATTGGGAAAATTAGTTTAATATATATTAAATATATTAGAATGAAGTTAGAATTTATATATAAACAAAGTTTGAAATGTTTGTATATTAAATATAATTAAAACGAATTTGCCACAACGCGGCAGTTCAAAAATTGGCATTTCGAACTTCAATTGAGTATATAGAACTCAATTTAAGTTAGAGTTCTTTGAAACAAGAATCGTCAGGACTGATTTGATAATAGTTTTGTAACGACCCGGGGATTTCGCGATCCTGGATATCGGCATACAACACTATGTCGACTATTCAAGCAACGAAGATACCGGATAGTCCATGAAATAAATTAGAGGGTGAGAATAGATAAGATAGAAACTTAGAATAGAAGAAGAAGAACATACAACATCAGAGTAACACGAATCTCACAGTGGAATGAAAAACATATACTAGATAACATATCTTTGAAATAAAATCAGTATATGTATACAGTAACATTCTCAGAGTACAACACTTACAACACAGTGGAATAACCAATAGCTATATAATCCTGAAGCCTCTTGCTCCAAGCTCTCTAAGTACATCTGTAAAATCCTGACTACTTGACTGCCCATACAAAATTGGGCACCCAAGATTTTAGGGAAATCAAAACAAAATAAACTCTGGTTCAATCGTGGGACTGGTGTGGGTAAAACAATTTAAAACAATTTGAGTAATTAAATGATATCTCATAAGACCACACCATATAACATAACGGGTTTTTCCATTATGAGAATCCAAATCAATTTGATTTAACTTTCAAATCATTTTGAAAGAAACAATCAACTTTATATCAAAACTCTTTTGATATTATAATAATGTCTATCAACCACAACTAAATAATCATCTAGCAGAAACGCTTCCATCTCACGTTCTACATATATAGTATACAATCAAAATCGCGAGCACTTATTTGATAATGGATTACCAACTACGACAAGGTATGGAAACACCTTCTGATAGTGTACCTCTAGAGAGGAATACACTGGGATCAACAAGAACATCTTGCAACCCAGCCACACATGACCGACCACTCATTTCACTTGAGTGTATCAAATGTATATCACCAAAGGTTGGGATCATCAATCGTTTCTCGAATGGGACAGCATTGAATAGATTTAAGAATGAAATGAATATCTCTAAATAGGTGATAATGCACATTAATTGGTAGCCAACCACTTAGCCATGCTTCCTGCCTGATTTTTATCATTTCCCGATTGTGAGGCTAGAGGCCATGCCTATCTCAGATAGATCGCACATTTATTCACATTGAATGTCACATCGTTATACCCGCCAAATAACAAATTGATTTCCCCAAAAATACAACGGGTATACACCTAAGAAAAACGAATTCCTCCGCCACCAAACATACATACATTTGAAGAGATCAACTTACACGATTATTGAATATACTCTGTCATACATTCGTCCATACTGGTTGTCCTGGGACTAGACAAACCAAAGGTACTGCTCTGTAAACAGGACAGCCCTTACATAACTCCGTCTTCAATTATCTTCATCATATTTGATAGCAACGCTAACGTCCATACAGAGTGGTTTTCAGATAATGAATCTGATCCCGGTCTCTCCGTATTGACAACGGAAATGGTCAAAATCTTCGATAGCCGGTGATTTAACTATCAAAGGAAAACACGTGTACAATCAACGGTCGTATTTCCAAATGGAAATCTTACCGAGCAAATCATCAATCAACACTGATCCACTTTAATTTACTTTGTCATTCAATTATCCATTTCCCTATTCATGTTTCCATATATTCAACATTTCTTATTTTCTAAATTTAGAAAATATACGTTATTAACAATGGATAACATTTCCATTTCTTATTTTCTATATTAGAAAACATTTCTGATTCTTATTTGGAAAACATTTCCAAAACTCCTACATTTGGATTTAAACAGATGTTTAAATAAAACATCGTTATGCCATAAAACATCGTTATGCCCACTCAAGCCATTACACTCATTAACTAAATTCACTTAACCAACCTTCACTATCGAACCTTAACCATTCCTTAGTTAAAAATGGAGTCAATCAAGTTGGGGCATAACTACCTCTCAGAAGTTAACTGAACAACAATTTTAACCTCGAAATAGACAGAGTTCACCTTTTAAATCCTTAACAAACTTCCTTAAGTAACTCTCATTCGAATAATCTCTATTCGATAACTCTTTCCTTCAGTAAACTATATTTGATAATCTCTCTTTCGAATAAACTATATTTGATAACCTCTTTTCGAATGACTGATATTTGATTAACTCTAATTCGATTAACTCTATTTAATTAACTTTATTCAATTAACTTTATTTAATTAACTCTATTCAATTAACTCTATTTGATTAACTCTAATCGATTAACTCCATTCGATAACTCCTTTCGAATTAACTATATTCGATAACTCCTTTCCGAATAACTCTATTCGATTAACTCCTTTCGAATACCATATTCGATTAACTCCTTTTATAATAACTCTATTCGATAACTCCTTTCGAATAACTCTATTCGATTATCTCCTTTCAAACAAACTATATTCGATTAACTCCTTTTCGAATAAACTATATTTGATTAACTCCTTTCAAATAACTCTATTTGATTATCTCCTTTCAAATAAACTATATTCGATTAACTCCTTTTCGAATAAACTATATTCAATTATCTCCTTTCGAATAAACTATATTCGATTAACTCCTTTTCAGATAACTCTATTCGATTATCTCCTTTCGAATAAACTACATTTGATTAATCTCCATTTCGAATAAACTATAATCAATTAACTCCTTTTCGAATAAATCTATTTGATTATCTCCTTTTGAATAAACTATATTCGATTAATCTCCTTTTCGAATAAACTATATTCGATTAACTCTTTTTGAATAACTATATTCGATTAATCTCCTTTTAAATAATTATATTCGATTAATCTCTTTTTAAATAACTATATTCGATTAACTCTTTTTGAATAACTATAATTTGATTAACTCTAATTAATCAACTCTCTTTAATTAACTCTAATTGATTAACTCTATTTGACTAACTCTATTCGATTAACTCTAATCAAATAACTCTATTCGATTAACTCTATTCAATTAACTCCTTTAACTTATTTTGATTAACGCATTTTGATTAGCTCCTTTGATCAACTCTACGCCTATATTCAGTTTCAAATATCGATGTTGAAATCGATTCTTACTTCTCTATATAAGTCCTGACTTATATATTCTATTTATCCAGTGATAAACATTTTATTTAATTTATAAAATATTATTTATAAATTAATCTCCTCAATCTATCGGTTAGAACAAATTCTATTTAAAATCTTTGCTTTAAATCCGTATCATGTTATACCCGTGTGCGAAGCATGGGTCTAAACCTTTCAAATGAAAATTTCTCTTTTTATACAATTCTATTCATTTTTCAAGTATTTCCTTTTATAATCTATTTATTTACCAAATAAATCCCTTTTGATAATTCTATTTATTTTATATAAAATATTTCTTTTTATATAAAATCCATTGATTTTATAAGTAATTCCTTTTATTTTCCAACTATTTCCTTTTCAATTCTATTTGTTTCACAAATATTTCCTTTTATATTTGTCTCACAAATATTTCCTTTTATATTTGTTTCACAAATATTTACTTTTCTATTCTATTTATTTAGAAATAAATATATTTTTTATAAAATCCTTTGATTTTATATATGTTTTTTTTCAACATATCATTGAAAATTCCCTTTTTATATTCCAGTATTTCTTATGGTATTTAAAATACCAAATAACAATGATCAATATCATTCTAACACACATCATCAACAGATTATATATCACATCATATATCACCATATAGGAAAAATAGTAAAATAAATGTTGAGGAATCCAGTTGGATTCCTTCGACCTGTTTCCCTGCATCCACAGATGTTATGCAATATAATTAACATCGATTTCATTTCAATATGAAATATTCTAATTAACCAAATCAATATTTTATTAACGATTAAATCTATTATTTCAACCAACAATTCAGCAATTCAACCAAACAGTCATCACACAACAGTCAATCATTATTTATCATTACTAGATTATAATTATAAAATTATAAATTGATCAAAGTTAGGGAGATTTACTCACATTGGACAGTTATCGTTAAATAACGAATAATGATCATTGATTTGGATCCGACAATTTATTTTGCTATAAATTGTAACGAGCTCCATTTCACTCGTAGTCAGTTCTAGTGTGTAGCCCTTGTCCATACGATCCCAAAGCATCTTGTTTTGTCAATTTCGGTTAACATACTAATAATATATTCAATTTAGAAGTTTGTATACAATTTTAAATTAAAATAAACTTGATTTATTTTATAATTGGACCTCACCCACAAAACAGTTAGCCCAATCCTTCAGACCCGCTAATTCATCTTCCCCTATCTTAGAAAATATCCTGCTCCTTTGTTTCGAACCATTTCTCATTTCACATACCATTCGCACCCATCTCCAGTAATGAATTCACTATTTCGAAGGTCCAAACATTTGCCAACTCTGATGGCTCCAACCAACGTCATATATATTATTCATGAAACCAATCCCACTGTCCCTCTCGTTCACTACTCCAATGAAATGCGTTCAACACAGTTTCTCCTTTACTTCACAAATACCACTATTCTCATCTCCAAATGCTCACGTTCCTCCTTTCTTTTATATACATAAAGCCTACAGCTCCTTTCCAACCAATACAACCCACGCACCTTTGTAATAACGTCCTCCTTTCCATTAGATGATCAAATTATAACAGTTATATGTTTTGATTTTAATAATACATCATTAATGTACTTACTGAAGTTAATAAACCTTAATTACATAATCCACGTGATAACATTATTAGTACCTTCTTTTTCCTGGAGCTCGCGGTCACTTCTAGGCAGTTCAAATCCACTAACCTCGAGCTCCACTCTCCTCCTTACTTCTTCGTCTTACCCTGAAAACAACTTTCGACATCACTGCACTTCTTCTCTCTTCCTCCACTCCGCGGCGATCCTCTTCTAGCTTTACTCGACTCGTTATTGAAGAACGCGTTGCCAGTATAGCTGCTCCGTACCCAGGGTTCTGATCGACACAAATTATAGCGAAAATCCCCTAAACTTTGCCAACAGCTGCTAATCAAAGCGAAAAACCCAAATATGATGATCATTTCTCCAATCAAAACCCCCATAACCCCAATACCTAAACCCTACACTAATCGAACTTCCGCTGCATAATTTTCAATGGAACAACAGTCGGTCGAACCCCTTAATACTTGTATACATATGAAGAGAACATCATGGAGAGCTAATAAATTTTGTTTGAGGAATTTCAGAGCTTTTTCTTGAATTGTTATTGATTTTCAAAGGTGGAAGGTTTTACTGATAATTGAAGAACACTGGCGGCATAAGTATTTGACTAGAGGAAAAATTGAGATTAGGTTTAGAAGGATGCATAGGTATTTATAGGGAACTTTAAATAATTTTATATTCAATTATTATATTTATTTTTAATGTAATGCTATTTGTATTTATCATTAAAAATCCCTATGATCACATACAATACCCAATTCCAATGAAAATGGACATGCAGCTACAGTTCGACATTACAGACCCAACGAAACTTGTTTCGTCGAATTCCGACTTCGTTTGCTCACACAACATATTTTTAAAGTCAAATCCTCGACTGTTTTTCGCATTAAAATCCCGTACGGCCACATACTGACTTCAAAAATCACGAAATTGAAATCTAACAATAAAATAGTATTGCAGATCCAACAAAATTAGTTTTGTCGAAAACGGAGGTCGTTTGCAAAACTGGCTATTTTTAAAGCTCTAAATAAACCCTTTTAAATATTAACATATTTAAAAATAATTACATTTAATATTTATAAATAAATATCATCGTTTATATTCAAAACCGAATATCATACAGCTCCAACTGGATTTATGACTCGATATTCAAATCCCGGTTGAATCGATATTCAATTTTGTATTGAAAAATTCATTTATAATATAAATAAATCATTGTAAATTATAAAGGAATTCCATAGCGACTTTTATAAAATTTGATTTGGACATAAATCAAAATCTACATGACGAAATCCCAAATATATTTCACCAGCTCCGAACGTTTCTTATTTCACAGAAATCCGATTTAAAACGGCTTTTGTATATTCATTTAAAGTTCGAATCGCCAAATTACGAACTATCGTGCCATTTCGAGCTCGATTATAATTATAATATAATTATAGGTTCAACTTCGTTTAAATAATATATTCGTTATTCTAATTCAATTCTAAACTGAATTAAATATTTTAAATGATCCAATTCACACGGTATTGTGAATTCTGCTATTCCGACTATTTCAAAAATTATAATATATTATTATATTATTAATATTAATTAAATATTCATTATGATTTAATTCTAGTCAATTTAAATTACCAAAACATTATTTAAATAATTAAATAAATTATTTATAATATCGTTAAAATACAGGACATTACATTCTTCCCCCCTTAAAATAATTTCGTCCTCGAAATTGCTAAGGTAGAAAACAAGCCCTATTAACTGGGTTAAATATTTATTCATTCCTACTAACGAAAATTTTCAAAAATCCTGAAAATTTTCTAACACCTTAACTTTTCGAAATTTTTTGTCAGCACCTCCTTTGTACTGGTCAATAGCTCAAACTCCAACTCTCCTCTCTGGGCTTTCTCCAACCCAAAAGAAAATCAAATAGCCAAGCGGCTTGCCAATTCGACTCATTAAATCTCAAACCCATATATAATATAAACTGGCACTTTTTTGTCGGGCATATCAATATATCCTTTTCATGTGTTACCAATTATGCATATACCAATGTCATCCCAATCATTCGGTTATACCCCAACCGAATTCTTTTCTTAACACATATTCCTTTTTTTTAATTTCAACTCTTAACTTACTAGTCAAATTCCATTTCAGATTATCTCTAATCCAATCTAATTCGATACTTTCTATCTCAATTCATTTTTAACTTAACTGGTTTCAATTCAATTTCTATTTCTATTTACTATTACAAATTCTAGATTAATTTGTTTTAATTCTAACAATCTCCTCTAGGGAATTTTAAACAGTTTAGCTATTCTAAAACTAGATATCCCTTTTCAGGATTCAAAACAACTTGCTTTTCACAAAATAATTCAAAAACAAAATCATCGGTAGTAATCCGTCACTTAGCAACTCGAAAATGAACACCGATGATGCAGCTGTCATCATCGGAATCTATTTTTAGTGATCGAAGTGAGTTCAATACTATATTACTTTCAAAACCATATTTAAACAATTTCACTTTGAAATACATTTCAAAATATCTTTCACATGGTTTGGAAAACATTTCCAACTCTCCCAGGAAAGGATTTTAAAACTTCCAAATACTTAACCCAATTCATTTGCAAATAACATCCCAGCTTTCCAGGGTTTAATTCCAATTCTGATTTAAATACAAATTCAGTTCAATTCATAACACTTATATGAATTCTAATTGGTTATTTATATAACCATTTCAGTTTATAATCTCATCCGATTATAATAACAACCAATATATCCAATATATTATAATCATTCCAATATAAATCCTTTATATCAAAATATAATTTGGGGTAAATTATTTCATTTACCCTTTTTTCAAAACATATCATGTCGGTTCATCGTATTCGAGTGTTTAGAAACTCTTACCCATACAGTGGATCAAACTGATCGACCAAAACTTATAAACAACTCAACCAATAAATCTCCATAATATAAAACAATTTTATATTGAAATCTACAAATATGTTCTCTCGTATATATACGCTCAAACTCAATCTAGGGTATTGCTAACCCTATCTCTACAGACTCACGCCACAGAGCCAAGGTAATCAATTAAGTTTCGTCTCTGATACCATTGTAACGACCCGGGGATTTCGCGATCCTGGATATCGACATACAACACTATGTCGACAATTCAAGCATCGGAAACTCCGGATAGTCCATGAAAGAAATTAGAGGGTAAGAATAGATAAGAAAGAAACTTAGAATAGAAGAAGAAGAAGAACATACAACATCAGAGTAACACGAATCTCACAATGGAACGAACAACATATAAAAGATAACATATCTTTGAAATAAAATCCGTATATATATACAATAACATTATCAGAGTACAACACTTACAATGCAGCGGAGTAAACAATAGCTATATAATCCTAAAGCCTCCTGCTCCAAGCTCTCCAAGTATATCTCTAAAATCCTGACTACTTGACTGCCCGTACAAAATTGGGCACCTAAGAATTTAGGGAAAACAAAACAAAATAAACTCTGGTTCAGTCACGGGACTGGTGTGAGTAAAACAATTTAAAACAATTTGAGTAATTAAATGATATCTCATAAGACCATGCCGTATAATGGAACGGGTTTTTCCCTTATGAGAATCCAAATCAATTGATTTAACTTTCAAATCATTTTGAAAGAAACGATAAACTTTATATCAAAACTCTTTCGATATTATAATAATGTCTATCAACCACAACTAAATAATCATCTAGCAGAAACGCTTCCATCTCTCGTTCTACATATATAGTATACAATCAAAACCGTGAGCACTTATTGGATAATGGATTACCAGCTATGACAAGGTACGGAACCACCTTCCGATAGTGTACATCTAGAGAGGAATACACTGGGTTCAACAAGAACATCTTGCAACCCAGCCACATGTGACTGACCACTCATTTCGCTTGAGTGTACCGAATGTATATCACCAACGGTTGGGATCTACAACTGTTTCCCGAATGGAACAGCATCGAATAGATTTAAGAATGAAATGAATATCTCTAGATAGGTGATAATACAACCTAATTGGCAGCCAACCACTTAGCCACTCTGCCTGCCCGATTTTTGTTATTTCCCAGTTGTGAGGCTAGATGCCACGCTTATCTCAGACAGATCACAAATTTATTCACTTTAAATGTCAAATCGTCATGCCCGCCAAATCAAAATTTGATTTCCCTAAAAATACAACGGGTATACAGCTAAGAGGAACGAATTACTCCGCCACCAAACGTACATATGTTTGAAGAGATTAACTTACGTGATCTATTAAATATACTTTGTCAGACTTTCTTCCGTACTGGTTGTCCTGGGACTGGACAAACCAAAGGTAGTATTCTGTAAATAGGACTGCCCTTGCATAACTCCTCTTCAATTATCTTCATCATATTTGATCGCAATGCTAACGTCCATACAGAGTGGTTTTCAGATAATGAATCTGATCCCGGTCTCTCCGTATTGACAACGAAAATGGTCAAAATCTTTGATAGCCGGTGATTTAACTATCAAAGGAAAACATGTGTACAAACAACGGTCATATTTCCAAATTGAAATCTTACCAAGAAAATCATCAATCAACACTGATCCACATTAATTTAATTTTTCATTCAATTATCCATTTCCCTATTCCTATTTCCATATATTCAACATTTCTTATTTTCTAAATTTAAAAAATATACGTTATTAACAATGGGAAACATTTCCATTTCTTATTTTCTATATTAGAAAACATTTCTGATTCTTATTTGGAAAACATTTTCAAAACTCCTACATTTGGATTTAAACAGATGTTTAAATAAAACATCGCTATGCCCACTCAAGCCATTACACTTATTAACTAAATTCACTTAACCAACCTTCACTATCGAACCTTAACCATTCCTTAGATAAAAATGGAGTCAATCAAGTTAGGGTATAACTACCTCTCTGACCTTAAATGAACAACATTTTTAACCTCGAAATAGACAAATTTCACCTTTTAAATCCTTAACAAACTTCCTTAAGTAACTCTCATTCGAATAATCTCTATTCGATAACTCTCATTTGAATATGAAACCAAGCGAAATAAATGAATTGATTCTTGAAACAAAAATCAGATTTTTAATTGTTGAATAGAATTAACTAATTTGAAGAATAATTAGTTAATGGAATTTTAAATCGAAATTGGACTTTGTATAAGAAAAGGGGTTTGTATATTCATATTCGAAATTGAATATGAAACTTGATTTCGAAATGGCATTCGATTCGTTTATAAACAAATTAATATACATATATATATAATTTGAACGTGATATGTTCGAATAAAAGTGAAATAGGAAAAATAGCTACTTAGAGAATAAATTAGCAAATTGGGTTAAAAATGACTGGATTGAGTTGGAATAAATTAGTAATAGACGTATATATGGGTTAGACAGGTATGGAATTAAGTGTATAAAGATTTTGATTCGTGTGCCCGATAAAAAGGTGCACGTTTAAATTCCAAATGAGTTTTTATGTATTGAATTGGCAAGCCGCTTGGCTTTTTGATTTTCTTTTTGAATGGAAAGGGCCTAGAGAGGCGTTTTGTAGTTGTACCAAATGACCCATACAAAGGAGGTTATGGCAAAAATTTAAGGAGTTATAATATTTTTAAGAAATTTTGATAGTTAGAAATCAATGTATCGATAAATATAGAATTCGACATGGAAACAAACTTAAAAATAGAATATTATAAACGAAAAGGAAATCTATAATTAAATCTGGTAGAATTAGAAAGAGAAACGTATATGGTTTTAAAAGTGAATAATTGATGGTGCTAATTATTCGAGGCAAGTGATCTTGTTTATTTTGAAGTTAATGATGATTTCAGTCAAGGTCTGAGAGGTAATTATATTCCAACTTTATTGATTTAATTATTAACCGATAAATATGATGATTCAGTCTCAGAGATAAATGTTTAAAGAATTTTAGTTGAATGAAATATTTTGGGTTGTTGTAACGATGTTTTACAAAACATTTGTTTTAACCCAAGTAAGTGGAATTTTGGAAATATATAATAAATATTTCCTAGGTATAAAAATAATCGCATTCAGGAAAGAGAGAAGTAATTGGAATGTTTCAAATCATAAATTGGAAAAAAATTCTAAGTATAGAAAACAAAAGAAGGCGATATATGGAAATGTTTTCCAAATAGCGTAAGAGGCCAAGACGATTATTGAAAATATTTGGTTAACAAATATTGATAAGGAAATGGAGAAGTGATTTAATTAATGAATGAAATATTAAATAAGGGCCTAGTGATTGTTTGATGCTTTGAATGGATATTTATTTTTCTTCGATAGTTAAATAACTGACTATCGAAGTATTTGCCAATATCATTGTCAATATGGAGAGGCCAGTTGGATTATTATCCGAGAACCATTATGTATTAGCAGTCGTGTTGCGAATCAGATTATATGAAGATAATCGAAGACGAAGTAAAGTGCAAGGGCTTTTTCTGTTAATCCTAGGTAGAAATTGCCTAAGATGGATTAGTGGAAATTGTGCCTTCAGTTTCGTTCAGTCCAAGAACGAACGTGTATGGACGAGTGTCTGACAGAGTATTTTCAATGATCACATATGTTGGTCTGTATAGATATATATATGGCGGTGGAGAATTTATTTTCTTAGCATAATATCTAGAATATATTTGTGCAAACCAATTAATGATTAACGGATCTGACAATGTGGCATTCAGATTGATTGTGCTATCAATGAATGGTAAGCACTCGTAGCCTCAGGCCTCGACAACCGAGAAATGACAAAAATCGGGCAGGCAACATGGCTAAGTGGGTAGCTCCCAATTAAGTATATTATCACTTATCTAGAGAAATTCATTTCATTCATTATTCTATTCGATGTTGTCCCATTCGGGGAAACGGTTGCTGATCCCAACTGTTAGTGATATACATTCGATACACTCAAGTGAAATGAGTGGTCGATCATATGTGGCCGGGTTACAAGATGTTCTTGTTGAACCTAGCATATCCTCCTCTACAGATACACTATCGGAATGCGGTTACATATCTTATCATAGTTGGAAATTCATTTCCCAGTAAGTGCTCGCAGTTTTGATTGTATATTATATTTTGTGGAATGTGAGATGCAAACGTTCCATTAGATTGTTATTTATTTGATTTAGACACTACTATAATATCAAAAGAGTTTTGATATAAAGATTATCGTTTCTTTCAAAAGGATTTTGAAAGTTAAATCAAGTGTTTTGGATTCTCATAAGGGAAAAACCCGTTCTGTGTTATTATGGCATGGTCTTATGAGATATCGTATATTTTCTCAAACTGTTTAAATTGTTTACTCATACCAATCCCTTGACTAATCTGGATTTTATTTTCTATGTTTTCCGTAAACTCTTGGGAGCCCAAATTTGTACGGGCAGTCAAGTAGTTCAGGATTTTACAGGTTTATCTAAAGGGACTTGGAACAAGAGGCTTCAGCGTTATTTAGTTATTATTTTTCCATTGTGTTGTAAGTGTGTACTCTGATGATGATATGTATATATAGAAAAAAATTGTACTCCAAAAGCTGATATGTATATATTATATTTCGTCCCGCTGCGATGTGAGATTCTGTATTGTTATTTTTGTTCTTCTTCTACCTTTTTCTTCTTTATTAACAATGATTCGTATTTCTATAATATTTGGGTTGGATGTGTGGCGTATTTAGTCAACTCGGATGGTATGGATTTGCGGGCCATTACAGCTTCTCACCTCCGCTGCATTCTTCTGAATTTTCCAATCTTGAACTGCAACTACCTTTGCGGGATCTACTACTATCCCATCTTTGGAAACCACATGCCCTTAGAAATCACACCTCGTTTCTCCAAAAATGGCATTTGGAGAACTTTGCCTTAATCAGATGTGCACAGAGAGTTTTCAAAACTTCTCTCAAATGTTGGGCGGCTCTTCTTCGCTCTTTGAGAAGATCAAGAGATCATCAACAAAGACCATGACAAATTTATTTAGAAACTCCCAAAAAACCCTACTCATCAGATCAACAAAATAGGCGGGTGCGTTCGTCAACCCAAAAGGCATACCTAGCCACTAATAAAACCCATCTAGATTCCTAAAAGCGATCTTATCTATATTGTCCTCGGCCACCCTCAATTGATGAAACCCCGTGGCCAAGTCTAATTGAGAAACTACGGAGGCACCAAAAAGTTGGCCAAACACGTCATCTATCCTCGGGAGTGGGTGCATGTTCTTCTTTATGAGTTTGTTCAACTCTCTATAGTCCACACATAAGCGAAGCGAACCATCCTCCTTAGTTGTGGATACCACTGGAGCACCCCATTCAGATATGCTTCATGTAATAAACCCTTTCTCAAGTAGCTCCCCTCCTTGCTTTCTAAGCTCCCTCCTTCCTTTGGAGCTATATGACGCACAGATAATGCAACTGGCTTTGCATTATCTACCAAATATATATGAAAATCGATCTCGCGCCTTCAAGGTAAGCCCCATACCTCATCAAAAACATCAGAACAACCACAGACTACAGGAACAGATTGCAGATCATCGATAGATGTATCGAGAGCTCTAGGAAACTAAGCATAACAGACCCTTGTGGGTCACACGAAATCTCGAGGGTCCTCCCATGGCAAGTCAAAAGTCTAACGACCCTCCTTTCACAATCTAGAATGGCATCATACATGATTAGCCAATCCATCCCTAGAATCAAACCATAGCCCATAAAACCGAGCACATACGCATCACACTCAAACTCGATGCTTAACACAGATATTCTCAAACCTCGACAAATCACGGACAAATGAGCCGAACCACCAGTGGAGTTTGAGACAACTATGGGATGCACTACCATACTAGTATTTCGGTGTAGAGACTCAACCACCGAACTAGATATAAATGAATGTGAAGTGCCAGAATCAATAATAGTTCTAATAGGATGACTGGAAAGAGAAATCAAAACTTCCACGGAAATTTTCCTACCTCTATCTAGAGCACTGATCGCGAGAGCAGGCACCTGCCCTCCAGAGGCTCCTGCCTTTTGACCTTGTCACTATTTTGTTGGGCACTCCTTAGCAAAGTGTCCGACCTCTCCACAATTGAAGCAAGAATTCTTCCTTCTTTTGCAGTCCTTCACCAAGTGACGCTCACATCCATAACTATGACACTTCCTCTTATTGTAACAACCCGAATTTTAACAACGTGTTAAGACAAGAATCAAGGTAGAATTTAATTATAAAACCTGAAACAGGATAAACGGGTTGCGCCATTGCGTTCGTCTCGGAAAAATACGCGAAATAGAGTCAGAAATTTCATAAATCGGAGTTCGTATGACTGAGATATGGCCTCGCAAAGTTTCACGAAAATTCAAATCCGAAAACAGATTTGAAATTCAGCCCAATTAAGACACCACTCCATTTTTAGGCCTGGTTAAGACACCACTCCATTTTTTAGACTTGACTTCTTCCCCAAGACATGCTTTGATGGCTTGGATTGAATCTAGGTTTAATCCTATGGCCTAAAACACTTGCCTAATCTATAAATAAGACCCTAACCTATCCTAAATCCTCATTATTCATTCATGCAACTAAACTATGGCAAAATTTTACCTCTCATGGCCTCCACTCTCTTCATAAAATTTCTAAATGGTTTCTATGAGAGATTTTCCATGCATACAAGTGTTTTCAAGCTTGTATGAGTGTCATTAGCTTGCATTCAAGTCAAGTTTCTATCTTTGCATCATAAAGCAAGGGTTTTGATCATTTTGGCTCAAGGGTTTTTATGTTAGAGCTTGCATTTTGGGTCTATTTGATTGCATAAGGGCTTTGTCATATCTTTTGTGCCTTCATAGCAATGTAAGCCCTTTCCCTACTCTTAGATATTAACTATGAAGTTAAATGTTCATGTTGCAAGTTTGGGTTTGATCATTGAGTATGATACATGCTATCATGTCATGCAAGTTTATGAAGTCATTATCTTGATCTTGTGAGCTAAAAGCTACAACCTTTATGTTGAAATGTTGCATTAGGCAACATGAGAACCCTCATAACCTTTATGTCAACTTGCATATGAAGTCATAACCCTTATATGATGATATATGCGAGTTACTAGTCATCATTCCATATCTTTTGTCACCATGATTCGCTTATGTGCCAAGTTTGGGTTTATGCATGTTTTGAGGCTTAAGAATGTAACATGCAAGTTAATGAACACATTTGTGCCTCATTTGCCACCATGATTAACTTGTGGCTTAATATCCATTTTTGTCATGCCTTTGCCAAGTCTCTTCTTTTAATCCATTACGTTGTCGCGAACGTATATGCGAGTTTAAAAGCGTTGGGTTATGTTATGGGTAATTTCTAATGACATGAAAATACAACTTGAAAACATGACTTGAAATATAACATGGAAGTTGACATGTAAGTATGCATAAAAACATAAGCTTGGGAATTTACCTATTAAGTTAGGTCTACCCTTTGGGAATTTACCTATTAAGTTAGGTCTACCCAAATGCTTGAAAACTTGTAACATGTTTTGGGAAACATGATGGACATGACACTTAGATAATATAAGTGTGGCCAACTCGAGGTTGGGTTGAGTTTGCAACGTAAAACTACCCGGAACCGACCGGCCTAACTAGTAGTTGCAAACAATAGGACCCAATGTGAGAAGTTGGTCATGTTGTGCTTGAACCCGAGGTTAGACCAAGTTGTGGTGTAAAGCTACCCGGAACCGACCGGCTTAACTAGTAACCACAACAAAGTCTAATGTAAGAGGTGAAGGTGCATTAAGTAATTAATGCCACATGATAGGGTTAAGTTAATTTGATTAATGACTCTTAACCAAATATGACATGGACAAATGGGTTAAGTAATTTGATTAGGCTAATGATACTTAACAAAACATGACAAGGTTGGGTAGGTTAAGTAACTTGATTTGCCTAATGACACTTAACCATTTTTATATGACTAGTGGATGGGGTTAAGTTAACCAACACTTAATCAATCCAACGCGATAACTTGGTAAGGTTAAGTAAGTTTTCTTAATGACGCTTAACCGAAAAATACGGTTAACGAATGGGGTTAAGATTAGACTCAACTAGTCTAAACATGGAAATCGGATGGGGTTAAGTTAGCCTAGACTTAATTAATCCCACTTGGTAGTTTAATGGGGTTAAGTTAAACACTTAACTAATCTAAACATGATGAATTGATGTGGTTAAGTGACCTATACTTATCCAATCTAACTCGTTAATTTATTGTGGTTAAGTTAACCAATACTTAACCAATATAACGTGAAAACATGATAAGGCTAAGTCACGAATTGCTTGAATACACTTGACCAATTTGACTAAGTAAATTGATAGGGTGAAGTTAATATATACTTAACCAATCTAGAATGATAATTGGACGAGGTTAAGTCGTGAATTGCTTAATATACTTAACCAACTTGAGCATGGTTTGTAGGGTTAAGCCTTGAACTTGGATACTTAGTCAATTTTGACAGGATTTGTAGACGGGTTAAGTCATGAACTTAAGTGACACTTAATCCATTATGTAAACCCTAGTTCTGAGGATTAGGTGGATAACCGTAGTTAACAAGGATAACGGGAACAATGCTAAGTGGTAAACCTTAGTTGAAGAATAACTAAGTAATGATTCTTAGTCAAGGAAATTTAGACCAGTTCATAGATAGATGAGTAACCTGATACGGTAGGTCATCGTTTAAGTATACGAGTAGGAGAAAGTATTTGATTTAGATAAAGGCTCCAGCGAACTGGGTAACGAAGCAGCGGCTTCGGGGAACGTGAGGATATTCTTGGTATCCCTCTATGAGCTGCCAGGTGATTATACTAGGCTCATGAGAGGTTAAGGTCTACGTTAGAAGAACCAAGAGTATGCCTTGGTTGCTATACGAGCGACCTAAAGACGGGGATGGATAGGGGATAGTCGACGATACACGGTCGTACCCTAGATAGCATTTCGTCAGGCTACCTACCATCTTTAGTCAAGCGTGTACGTACGGAAAGGCAGAGAACACCCAAAAGACCATAATTTCTATCTAATTATGGTTGCGGTAAGGCTTGGATGTGGGTTGGCCAGTGTTGTGTTCTCATACAGGATTTATCATGTCTTGTCTTTCACTAGTTGAGGGAGTGGTCTCGTGGGACCATAGCCACGTATAAGAAAAACAGACCTTAGCATCTGCATCGGCAGATAAATCGAAAGCTCCCGACAGAGTCCTGTATTTCTTGATTTGCCCTGTGACAGGATTCAGATGGCACGATGTGATACATGTGCATACAGCCATGGAAAAGCGATTCACGATGAATGCATGGGAAAAAGGGAGCGGTTGGCGGTTAGCGTAATCCCTAGTGGCCCTAGGTGGTTGAACCCAAACCGAGATACGAAAACGTGCAATAGGTAAGCATAATCCCTAGCAGCCCTAGGTAGCATAAGTCCTAGTTGTACAAACAATAATTCATGTTGGAAGACCCTAGCTAGGTTTAGGGTAACTGTCCAAACCGATCTTAAGGATCATGGAACTATGTTAAAGTAATATAGAATCTCATGGGAAAGCCCGTATGGTCTACGGCAAGGGACTGAACATTTACATGGAATAAAACATACAAGTTGAGTAACCTATATATGCGATATATTAGGTTGACATAGACCATTACACGACTTTTGAGTGAGGGTCATTCTTGGTTAACACATGACACGGCGGGGATACTAGTACGGTAGGTGCAGAGCTAAAATACAGGATAGATATCACGGGGCGTTATACATGACAGATATCTTAGGAATATTATACTTGATAGAAACCTGACGATGTGATACCTTGTTTTATCTTGACATCGTAATTTATCATGACACCTTAGTTTATCTGAGTTCAGTAGTTCATCCTGTTATTTTGATTTAGCTTATCTATCTTGTTATCATGCTTATGTTCATCTCAGTTTCTCATGTCAGTTAACTTTACTAGTTTTTATGCTAATAGTAGATAGGGCTTACTCAGTCTTTTTGACTGACCCGTTTTGTTTCGCCTCTTTTCTTCCGTTTCCCCCCCAGGTTACAGGGAGGAAATACTGTTGTTTAGTTGGGACTTCTTCTGCTTGAAGGTCATCATGGATGGCTTGGACTTTTCTTGGCTAATGGCTACTTTACTGTTTTTACTTGGGGAATAATTTATGAAAATGTCTTTATGCTTCTTTACTATTGCAAGACAGGTTTTGATGTACTCTGATGTAAAAGGCTTTAGACCTTATTTATTCATGTTATGAAAGTTTGATTTTACTTCCGCTATTTTATATGTTCTGTCTTGTGATATTTCTGTGCATGTTTACCAATAATGCCCCTCTAAAGCTAGTGCATTCCTTTGCGAGTGACCCTAGCGGAGGCGGGGTGTTACACGTGGTATCAGAGCAGAAGGTTACAAGACTGGGCAAAAGTTTTAAAAACCTTTTGAAAAACTATTTGAAAACCGTTTACAAAGAAGCATTTTTCAAGAAAAGTTATGTTTTAAAAGCTATTCCCCAAAATCCATTAGCACTATCCTTTGTTTCCTTGATTGATTCTCTTTTCCTTTCTTTCCTCCATCTGTAGTCACAGTAGTTTTGACTGTGACTAATCTTTTCGTTCTACGAAGTGCTTTCCGTGCGATGGAGGTGGTTCTTGAGAGACCCATTGTCGTGTTACAAGAAAGGATAATAAGAGTAAGGGTAAAGGATATGAGCTTAAGGATGAGCAACTTGTTGGTATGGCTTAGTCCTCAAAGGAGGGAGAAAGATGAACAATGAAACCCATGACGAGAGAGTACCTTTGGCATGGTAAAACGGGGCGGATAGTTAAGTATTATGGGACAAGGACAAGATCATCGGGAGGGCAGTAGTATGCTCTCATTTCTAGAGTACCTCGGAAGGAGGGTAACGATCTTGTTAAAGGTTTAGCTTTTCTTCTCTATCATCCCGTTAGGACTTCGTTGTTCGTATCATTTAAGTCTGCTTCGATAGTTGAGTCTCTGCACCTTAAGTACTAGCGTAATAGAGAATCCCATTTTTGTCTCAAAGTCCTATTGGAGAATCAATCCATTTATACATGACTTGTTTGGATTTGGGAATGTCTATGCCAAGTGTTGAGTTTGGAAATAATGCTTATGTTTATAAGCTATGGATGGATTCTAGGGATGAAGTGGTTATCCAGTAGGGGGTGCCACTCTCGGTTTTGATAGAAGGATAGTTAGACCTTTTGACTAGCCTTGGTAATGCCCTCGAAGTATCGGGTAACCTTTTTGAGGTTCTGTCATGACTAGTTACTTAGAATCCCTTGATGCCTTTATTGGAAATTTGAAGCCCGATCGAGTGGTGTTCGCCAATAAGACGGATGGTTTACTTCATTTATGCATGGGTTATAGAGATCACCCTAGTAAGTGCGCATGATAACCTGATTGACATCTATTTACTTTCAAGAGAAAGTTCTTCTACATGGAATGCCTTATACTATATAAACGAGATCCAAGATTCACTAGTGAATTTTGGAAAGCTTGCATGAGATCATGAGTACGCAGTCATGTTTGCGTCAAGTATTCTAGGAAAAGGATAAGTGCAAGTGGAACGAGAGGCGACGAAGAAATGAGTTCCAGCTCATGTTATGGAAACAGGAATAAGAAGCTACAAAATCGCGAAGTTAAAAGACGACTTTGATGGTCAAAGACTAGATACGCGCATGATATCTCTTTTTGGGAGTATATCCTTGATCCCTGTTTTCTGTAGAGCTTACTTGTAGGCTATCTTTTGTGGACATCCTCTCGGTCCTATTCTCCGTTACAAACCCTGTAAGGAGTTTGTCCTGTTTATCTTCTCGACCCTGTTTCAGGGAATTCTAGGTAGAACCCTATGGATGTAAACATGTATTTGAAACATGTTATGATTGATATGGTTGCAAGTGGTTGCAAGTGGTTGCTCGTGGATGCGCGAATACACATTAGATACTAGCTCGACTCGGTCACATTTCATATTGCATATGCACGAGTATTTATACTTGTTTATGGATGAAATCGAATGTATTTTCATGCGGTTGTTGCATATGAATGAATGATTGTGCACGCATATAGTATCTATATGACTAGGACTATTTGCATACATGTTGGATTCATGGCACTATACATATTTTGCATTAGAAAGATTATTCAGGCCTGATCATTAGCATTAGCTAAGGATCATATACACACACTTTCTCCATGTGTTCATATGGCATTAGAAATCGTCTAAGGACAATGGTTGCCTGTGGATGATATTTTGAGTAGATGGACGATGGATGGTAGGATACGTTCTTCCTAACTTGGAGATTTCGGGGACGAAATCCTTAAAGGAGGGGAGAATGTAACAACCCGAATTTTAACAACGTGTTAAGACAAGAATCAAGGCAGAATTTAATTATAAAACCTGAATCAGGATAAACGGGTTGCGCCATTGCGTTCGTCTCGGAAAAATACGTGAAATAGAGTCCGAAATTTCGTAAATCGGAGTTCGTATGACTGAGATATGGCCTCGCAAAGTTTCACGAAAATTCAAATCCGAAAACAGATTTGAAATTCAGCCCAATTAAGAAACCACTCCATTTTTAGGCCTGGTTAAGACACCACTCCATTTTTTAGACTTGACTTCTTCCCCAAGACATGCTTTGATGGCTTGGATTGAATCTAGGTTTAATCCTATGGCCTAAAACACTTGCCTAATCTATAAATAAGACCCTAACCTATCCTAAATCCTCATTATTCATTCATGCAACTAAACTATGGCAAAATTTTACCTCTCATGTCCTCCACTCTCTTCATAAAATTTCTAAATGGTTTCTTTGAGAGATTTTCCATGCATACAAGTGTTTTCAAGCTTGTATGAGTGTCATTAGCTTGCATTCAAGTCAAGTTTCTATCTTTGCATCATAAAGCAAGGGTTTTGATCATTTTGGCTCAAGGGTTTTTAAGTTAGAGCTTGCATTTTGGGTCTATTTGATTGCATAAGGGCTTTGTCATATCTTTTGTACCTTCATAGCAATGTAAGCCCTTTCCCTACTCTTAGATATTAACTATGAAGTTAAATGTTCATGTTGCAAGTTTGGGTTTGATCATTGAGTATGATACATGCTATCATGTCATGCAAGTTTATGAAGTCATTATCTTGATCTTGTGAGCTAAAAGCTACAACCTTTATGTTGAAATGTTGCATTGGGCAACATGAGAACCCTCATAACCTTTATGTCAACTTGCATATGAAGTCATAACCCTTATATGATGATATATGCGAGTTACTAGTCATCATTCCATATCTTTTGTCACCATGATTCGCTTATGTGCCAAGTTTGGGTTTATGCATGTTTTGAGGCTTAAGAATGTAACATGCAAGTTAATGAACACATTTGTGCCTCATTTGCCACCATGATTAACTTGTGGCTTAATATCCATTTTTGTCATGCCTTTGCCAAGTCTCTTCTTTTAATCCATTACGTTGTCGCGAACGTATATGCGAGTTTAAAAGCGTTGGGTTATGTTATGGGTAATTTCTAATGACATGAAAATACAACTTGAAAACATGGCTTGAAATATAACATGGAAGTTGACATGTAAGTATGCATAAAAATATAAGCTTGGGAATTTACCTATTAAGTTAGGTCTACCCTTTGGGAATTTACCTATTAAGTTAGGTCTACCCAAATGCTTGAAAACTTGTAACATGTTTTGGGAAACATGATGGACATGACACTTAGATAATATAAGTGTAGCCAACTCGAGGTTGGGTTGAGTTTGCAACGTAAAACTACCCGGAACCGACCGGCCTAACTAGTAGTTGCAAACAATAGGACCCAATGTAAGAAGTTGGTCATGTTGTGCTTGAACCCGAGGTTAGACCAAGTTATGGTGTAAAGCTACCCGGAACCGACCGGCTTAACTAGTAACCACAACAAAGTCTAATGTGAGAGGTGAAGGTGCATTAAGTAATTAATGCCACATGATAGGGTTAAGTTAATTTGATTAATGACTCTTAACCAAATATGACATGGACAAATGGGTTAAGTAATTTGATTAGGCTAATGATACTTAACAAAACATGACAAGGTTGGGTAGGTTAAGTAACTTGATTTGCCTAATGACACTTAACCATTTTTATATGACTAGTGGATGGGGTTAAGTTAACCAACACTTAATCAATCCAACGCGATAACTTGGTAAGGTTAAGTAAGTTTTCTTAATGACGCTTAACCGAAAAATACGGTTAACGAATGGGGTTAAGATTAGACTCAACTAGTCTAAACATGGAAATCGGATGGGGTTAAGTTACCCTAGACTTAATTAATCCCACTTGGTAGTTTAATGGGGTTAAGTTAAACACTTAACTAATCTAAACATGATGAATTGATGTGGTTAAGTGACCTATACTTATCCAATCTAACTCGTTAATTTATTGTGGTTAAGTTAACCAATACTTAACCAATATAACGTGAAAACATGATAAGGCTAAGTCACGAATCGCTTGAATACACTTGACCGATTTGACTAAGTAAATTGATAGGGTCAAGTTAATATATACTTAACCAATCTAGAATGATAATTGGACGAGGTTAAGTCGTGAATTGCTTAATATACCTAACCAACTTGAGCATGGTTTGTAGGGTTAAGCCTTGAACTTGGATACTTAGCCAATTTTGACAGGATTTGTAGACGGGTTAAGTCATGAACTTAAGTGACACTTAATCCATTATGTAAACCCTAGTTCTGAGGATTAGGTGGATAACCGTAGTTAACAAGGATAACGGGAACAATGCTAAGTGGTAAACCTTAGTTGAAGAATAACTAAGTAATGATTCTTAGTCAAGGAAATTTAGACCAGTTCATAGATAGATGAGTAACCTGATACGGTAGGTCATCGTTTAAGTATACGAGTAGGAGCAAGTATCTGATTTAGATAAAGGCTCCAGCGAACTGGGTAACGAAGCAGCGGCTTCGGGGAACGTGAGGATATTCTTGGTATCCCTCTATGAGCTGCCAGGTGATTATACTAGGCTCATGAGAGGTTAAGGTCTGCGTTAGAAGAACCAAGAGTATGCCTTGGTTGCTATACGAGCGACCTAAAGACAGGGATGGATAGGGGATAGTCGACGATACACGGTCGTACCCTAGATAGCATTTCGTCAGGCTACCTACCATCTTTGGTCAAGCGTGTACGTACGGAAAGGCAGAGAACACCCAAAAGACCATAATTGCTATCTAATTATGGTTGCGGTAAGGCTTGGATGTGGGTTGGCCAGTGTTGTGTTCTCATACAGGATTTATCATGTCTTGTCTTTCACTAGTTGAGGGAGTGGTCTCGTGGGACCATAGCCACGTATAAGAAAAACAGACCTTAGCATCTGCATCGGCAGATAAATCGAAAGCTCCCGACCGAGTCCTGTATTTCTTGATTTGCCCTGTGATAGGACTCGGATGGCACGATGTGATACATGTGCATACAGTCATGGAAAAGCGATTCACGATGAATGCGTGGGAAAAAGGGCGCGGTTGGCGGTTAGCGTAATCCCTAGTGGCCCTAGGTGGTTGAACCCAAACCGAGATACGAAAACGTGCAATAGGTAAGCATAATCCCTAGCAGCCCTAGGTAGCATAAGTCCTAGTTGTACAAATAATAATTCATGTTGGAAGACCCTAGCTAGGTTTAGGGTAACAGTCCAAACCGATCTTAAGGATCATGGAACTATGTTAAAGTAATATAGAATCTCATGGGAAAGCCCGTATGGTCTACGGGAAGGGACTGAACATTTACATGGAATAAAACATACGAGTTGAGTAACCTATATATGCGATATATTAGGTTGACATGGACCATTACACGACTTTTGAGTGAGGGTCATTCTTAGTTAACACATGACACGGTGGGGATACAAGTACGGTAGGTGCAGAGCTAAAATACAGGATAGATATCACGGGGCGTTATACGTGACAGATATCTTGGGAATATTATACTTGATAGAAACCTGACGATGTGATACCTTGTTTTATCTTGACATCGTAATTTATCATGACACCTTAGTTTATCTGAGTTCAGTAGTTCATCTTGTTATTTTGATTTAGCTTATCTATCTTGTTATCATGCTTATGTTCATCTCAGTTTCTCATGTCAGTTAACTTTACTAGTTTTTATGCTAATAGTAGATAGGGCTTACTCAGTCTTTTTGACTGACCCGTTTTGTTTCGCCTCTTTTCTTCCGTTTCCCCCCCAGGTTACAGGGAGGAAATACTGTTGTTTAGTTCGGACTTCTTCTGCTTGAAGGTCATCATGGATGGCTTGGACTTTTCTTGGCTAATGGCTACTTTACTTTTTTACTTGGGGAATAATTTATGAAAATGTCTTTATGCTTCTTTACTATTGCAAGACAGGTTTTGATGTACTCTGATGTAAAAGGCTTTAGACCTTATTTATTCATGTTATGAAAGTTTGATTTTACTTCCGCTATTTTATATGTTCTGTCTTGTGATATTTCTGTGCATGTTTACCAATAATGCCCCGCTAAAGCTAGTGCATACCTTTGCGAGTGACCCTAGCGGAGGCGGGGTGTTACACGTATCTTTACCCTTGTCATTCTTTCCTCCCTTCTTCTGTTGTTTTTGTTGTTGTCCTTTTTTGGGCCATACTTTCTTATTTTGTGTTGTTTCCTTAGCCTTAACTTCCTTCTTTTCTCCTTTGTCTTCCTCATACAACAAGGCCATATCAACAAGCCTTTCAAAAGTTTCTCCCATTGGAATATGGGACATAGCTAACCCATGAAAGCTTTCTTATGCGCAGTATCTACCAGTTCCAATCCAAACCTTGCTAGCTTGTTGAATTTCTTCACATATTCTTAAACAATCATGTTTCCTTATTTGAGCGTCGAGAACCTCTCCATTTGCATACTTTTCTCAGCTTGAGAAAGAAACTTCATTTCAAACCTCTATCTAAAATAATCCCATGTCTCCGTCGGACGCCCCGCTTGGGTTACTTTCCACCAGAATGAAGCTTTATCTTTCAGTAGCCAGGCGGCTAGCTGAATCTTCCTACGATCATTCACATCGAAAATTCCAAACAAGTCCTCTATCTCCTTGAGCCAATTCCTTGCCTCTACGAACGTCTCAGTTCCATGGAATGGCTTTCCACCCTTAGCCGGGAAATCTTTGCAAACTTTAGAGAAGTTGTCTACACGCGGAGGAGGAGGAGGAACAACGGGTGCAGGTGGGGGGAAAACGTTAGCTTGACCACCGGCAGGCGCCATGGCCTCTAGATATCTATGGAACCAGCCTGGTATCAACGCCCTCTTGAATATTAGGTTCCCCACATATGCTGAAAGGAAAAGGAAAGAGATTTAGACAAAGGATCGAAAGATAATACATATTGCTTTAGGGAATATGTTTTTCAAAAAAGAAAATGCTTTCTTTTAAAACCTTTTTGAAAATAGTTTTCAATTTTTTTTAATCTAATTTGGTAACCTTCGGCTCTGATACCAAGTGTGACACCCCACGTCCATTAATGTCACTCATTAAGAGAATGCATTAAGTTTCGTGAAGTGTTATAGGTAAATAGAAATAGAAACATTACAAGACAGATATAAAATAGTAGCGGAATTAAAACCTTTTATTAATAATAAAGCATCATGGTTCAAAACATCATATGTTTGAATTACATAAAAACTTATGTCTTGTACCTAAAACATCATAGTACCAAATAAAAGATGCAAAATCCCCAAATAAAAATATAGCCATAGTAGCAAGGTAAGGAGCTTGAGCAATACGTCTAAGCAGCTCCAACAAATGATAGCAGAATCATGGTCATGCTTGAGTATTCCCACCCTGAGGACCTAGGGGGAATGGAAGAAAGAAGAGGAAACAAAAAGGGTCTGACATAAAGTCTGGCGAGTCCAGTTACT
>JASFAX010001997.1:45000-47871 GCA_030737875.1 Allium sativum | reverse complement strand
GATCGATAGAAATACCCCAACACTCCATCCACCTTTGTCCATATATTCCATATATCACACTAGATAGATATCATATTCATGGAATACGATTCACTTTCAAGATGCCTTGATGGTGAAATGGTAGACACGCGAGACTCAAAATCTCGTGCTAAATAGCGTGGAGGTTCGAGTCCTCTTCAAGGCATAATATTGAGAATGCTCATTGAATGAGCAATTCAATAACAGATTTCGGATCTAATCAATATTGATATACCGAGTATCTTATCTGTTGATACGAAGTATTCCGGCGATCCCCACGATCCGAGTCCGAGCTGTTGGAATTGGAACAGGTTCGGCAGCAGATCACGAAATCTTGGTGATCTTCTCTATCTAATGAATGAGGAGTCCGTTTGGAAATCGTCCGCCCCGCGCCACCCCCCGAGTATATGATTCAACAGGAATCACACAGGGGTAGATTGATAGAAACCTCTAGTAAAATACCCACCAGTACCCGTAACCCAGCGGATAAAGTACATTACATAGTACATTTTAGGGATTGGCGACTTACCCATTCAGTGACTTTGGCACTGGACGTTCCCAAAATGGGTACTATCGGGTCGGGTGAATTAGAGAATAGACAGACGCCTGTTGGCATTCCAGCTTTCCTTCTCTTTTCAGGGCCTATCCGAAAGAGAATCCAGTACCTCTTGGTCGTAAATAGGACGAACCACCTCCATGGATATCTTTGCTTCGGAACAAAACAATTCGAATTAGGCTCGGTCAACCGGAATATGTATTATCCATATGGGAGATCTTCCAATTGAGAAGATCCATCGACCTGAGACGAAGAGAAAGGTCTATCTATTTTCTTTAGTTATTCAGTTAAACCAATGATTCGTTATTGGAGCAGATAGCAACAATCGTTTCATCGGACATGCGTATTTTTTCTTTTCCGACGGATTTCCATGGTTTCATTAATGGAAATTCTTTGATGTAGTGAGTAATAGGCTCTGGTTGTTCACCGTTCAAGAATTCTTGTTTAGGCAGTTCATATCATCCATACATAGTGTTTTGATCTAAGATTTCAATTCTTCCATGCTTCAGCAGTAGCATATTGCTCCATGGAGCTAAGGTCCAAAATATGGAATAAACAAGTGTTTCCACGACTCTACCACCCGGCCAATTCTGTTCCACTTAATCCCCTTTTCATGGCCACATATCTTTACGGCTAAGGAATGGGAAATCTTTCCCCTGTTACATGAATCAAATATTTCATTTCATCCGGGAAAAGCCATCTCTTTCTCCACAATGTCTTTGCCATTTGATCCAATAGCGTTCCGTTAGATAGGAAGAGATTTGATAAATACTGATAACTCTCGGATGGAGTATTAGAACGGAAAGATCCATTAGATAATGAACTATTGGTTCTAAGCCATCTCTGGTGATGAATCAACAATTCGATGTGCTTTTCTTGCGTATTCTTGATGAACCAGTGTCTAGATATAGATGTAGAAGAATTTGTTTGGGAAGTAATAAGCCCCTTTGACATCTCTTCATCTGCAAAGAATTCTCGACGTGAAAACACAGAGACAAAGGGCTGATCTTTGAATAGGAAAAAGAATGGATCTGCAGGGTCCCAAATGAATTGGCTTATTCGAAAAAAGCCTTGTTCTTTGGACGATCTATCTCGTGTCTGGTACTGCATGGTTCCACTCTGCAAGAACTCCGAATCATTCTCTTGAAGCTCATCCTTTTTATGATAAATGATCCGCTTGCCCCGAAATGACCCGGCCCAATAGGGAAATCCCAATTCAGTGGACCTTTCGATACAATCAAATAGATTGCCACAAGGGCGCCATATTCTAGGAGCCCAAACTATGTGATTGAATAAATCCTCCTCTATCTGTTGCGGGTCGAGGGCTCCTTCCCCTTCTTCAAACTCCAATTCGTATTTTTCATAGAAAAATCTCTGATCAACGATAGAAAAAGATCCATTTTGCATCATATCTAACGGATTCCTTGGTTCGGACCGAAGAAGTAATGTCACTCGATTATTATCAAACTGACTGCAATCCTTTTCTGTCCGTGAGGATCCCGCCAGAGCGCCTTCTACTTCTAATAGGCCACGAACTAGATCAGAAGCATTCTCAACGAATCCATAAGAAGTGATCCTATTTTTTTCATCGGATCCGGGTCCGGGTGAAGACCAAAGATCTTGAGCGACCAATCCGGCAGAACAACTCAAAAGATAAAGAAGTATCGTTAATTTCTTCATGCTCGTTCCAAGTTTGAAGTACCATTTGTACAAATTGGAATCTCCTTCCTTACACGATTTCTTCTTCATATAGATAGATATAGGATCTATGGGGCAATTACTTAGAAGTACATTTTGTGCAACAGCCCTTCCTATCTGATAGAAAAAGACCCCATGATCCTGAACCGATCTTACCTGGGATCGCAAATCCCAAGTTTGTCTATGAAGAGCGGATCTAATTGTATTAGTTTCTATAATTGATTTCTTCTGTGTAATACTAATTGATAGGGCCTCATTGATAAGTGCTACAAGATCTCGTGCATTAGAACCCATGGTTATGGACCCGAATCCGTTAGTATGGAACATTTTCTTTTCCAAGTGAAATCCCCTAGTATATGAAAGAATGAAAAAGTGCTTTCGTTGTTGTGGAATAAGAAGCCTTCGTATCTTAATGCATGTATTTAATTTGTTCGGAGCTATTAGAGCGGGATCCACTTTTTGGGGAATATGAGTCGAAGCAATAACAAGAATATTTCTAGTGGAACATCTTTCACAATCCCTGGAGAGATAGTTCTCTAATAGACCGAGGGATAAGTAATTCGACTCATTCACATACAGATCATGAATGTTTGGAATCC
>JASFAX010001997.1:40000-42500 GCA_030737875.1 Allium sativum | reverse complement strand
TCTCGGACCTATGAATGGGGGTATTCCCGATACTCACAAAGAAAAAGGGAAGTGATTTGGACAAAAAGGGAAGTGACTTGGACAAAAAGAGAAGTGACTTGGACAAAAAGAAACGAAGTGACTTAGACAAATCTTGTTTGTCGATAGCCTCGGACCAATCAATCGAATATTGACTCATACGTAATCGATCGAACACTACTTGAAAACGGTTCTTCTGTTCAGAAACGAAATGTTCCAAATGTTCCTGTAAATTCTTGCTCCCATTGGACCATTTGTATCTATATGCATCAGGATCCCGATTCATGGATCTCTCGGTTCGAGAAATAAGAGGATCAAACCATTTCTTCTGAGTCTCTTTCAAATTCAATAAATGTTGGTTGATCGTATATTTCATTATAGTTTATGATTCAGAGTATCATTTCCTATTTGATCCCTTTGAATTCCATATTCGAAGTTGCGATTGGATCTATTCATTAAAAAGAATCGATTCGATACATTTCTTATGTACCCATAGATGCTATATTGGATTTGAATCAGATTTCGGATCAATCTATATTGATTGACTGCCTCCATGATGTTGTTGCTAGCAAATACCGCTGTTTTTAGTTTTGGATCTTCCAAATCATTCCCGCAGTGGATCCGGACCAATTTTTTTCTGATCCTTCGATAAAAAGATTCATTCTCCTCATAAAAAAGAGGAGGTAGAACCAATAAAGATTTCTTTTTCGATTCATCTCTGGAGTTGAATACCTCATTCAAGAATTTTTTTTGATCCAACCCGTAGGAATCAATAGAAAAGGCAAATCCCCTATGATACACCAGATCCGGCTCGGTTATTGATAGAGTGAATAGATCTGCCATTTCTTGAAATCTCTCTTCTGATTCAAAATCGTGGTGTAACGTGTATCCCCCTTTGTTCCGGTTATGGAATAGATGAAATAAATCCAAAATTGGATTTTTTTTCAAGAATGAAATCTTATTGGAACGGTCCATATCTGGTTCATCCTTCGGAACCATATCACATCCCGGATCTGATGAAATAGGATGAATTGAGACGGTATTTTGTAAATACGTAATTATCTTGAATATATCAACCATTTCTTTATTTTTCGATCGCCTGGAAGGGATAAAAGAAACATCTTGTTTTTTCTTCAAAAATTTCTGATCTCTAGTGGACCTCTCAGTAGGATTCGAACCCAGATGAAGTTCTGACCATCTGTCAGAGAAAAAAGAACGAATTGATCTTGTAGGATTCCCAAGAAATTCTTCGATTTCTTTCGGAAGCAGATGATTATTCATCTGCTTCTCACGTTTCGTGAATAGCCGGGACATTGAGGAAGATCCAAAAAGGCATTTCGGGAATCGATCTGATTCTATCTCTGTTCGTTCCGTTTGAAGAAAGGAAGGATCCCAAAGAATCGATCTTTCTTTTAGTTGCTGAATCTCTGTTTGATCGATCAATGTGTGATATTCTGAATCCTCATTTCTAATGGAATCGAAATGATCTCTGGATTGATCAGAGGATCCTTTCGATTGGCTAGAATCCGTTACTTGAACGAAAATAGATCTTGTGGAATCATATTGAATATTTGACAATACATTCCGTACCCTGCTAAAAAACCAATCCTTGTTTACCAACCACACATTGTCTAACCAAATCCAATTCTCTCTCGATACGTTCCTCAAAAAATCCGATTCGTGCTGATTCTTCCCCCAACTAACGAAGAGATCTTGGCGGAATTGCCACATATGAAATTGAGCACAATTTTGCAAAGAAATACCCCACTTGTTTCTCGAGAAGAGATGGGAAACGTGCTCAATATCATTTGATTGAATAGTTGCCTCAGCTCCTTGTTGTTTGAAGAAACCCTCCCCTTCAATTGGTCTTTTTTCACGAAAAGCAGACATGAGATAACAAATCAAGTCTTTCCCTAAGATTTCGAATAGCTGTCCCGAATTCAAGTTGATTATGTTTCGCTTCTTCCTCGGAGAAAGACGATCAAACAATTCCCAATCATGGTCCTTGCGGATCGGATCATCCGTATAGGATAAAAAAAGAAACTCCAGATATTTGCTATCTTTCTCTTTGAATGAGATCTCAATTCCAGCTACGGTTTCATTAGCTATCTTACAACTAGAATCCCTCTTTTTTCCGATCTGGTTCCTCCACCACTGCGAACCCCGGTTCGATTTAGGCATGATACACTTTTTATTTATTGGGAGAACCCAAGTACTCTCTTGCGGATCCATGAAACAACTCTCAGAAATCTTTTTCTCTTTTGGAAGATACAGGAGCGAAACAATCAATCTATTGATATTGGAAGACCAAAAAGATTCTTCCAATGTCTCATTCTGGGTCCAATGGAATTCATAGGTATAGGAAGAAGCTCCATCAAATAGAGATTTTTTCTTTCGACCATCTTTCGATTGGTAATACGAGATATAAGGACCACTACTACAAGCAGTACTACACCTTTGATCGTGAAATATCGATTGCTTG
>JASFAX010001997.1:5000-35000 GCA_030737875.1 Allium sativum | reverse complement strand
AATAACTGGGATTACGGTATCAAATTTATTAGTAATAGTATCTATTAGATATGAATTCTTTAACATTTTATTCCTTATAGCCAAAGAATTTTTTAGTAAACTTGCAAGATAACCCAAAAAATGGAAGGAATAGTTTGATAATTGATTTATATGGATCCTATATGGTTGAGACCAAAAGTTAAAATAATATTGCCAAAAATTGACAAAATGATATTTCCATTTCTTCATCAGAAAATGAGTCCCCTTTGAAGCAAGAATTGCTTTTCCTTGATATCGAACATAATGCACGAAAGGATCCTTGAAGAACCACAGAGTTCTATGAAAATAGTTACGACATACTACTAAAAAATATTCAATTTGAAGATGTTCTATTTTTCCATAGAAATGTATTCGCTCAATAAAAGTTCTAAAAGAAGTTAATCGTAAATAAGAGGATTGTTTACGAATAAGCACTAATAAAATTTCGCATTCAAATACATAAGAATTATATAGGAACCAAAAAAATCTTTTATTTTCTTTTGAAAAAACATAAATAGATTTCTTCTGAGTAATGGAGAGATTACTCCAATTATGGTATTCGTGAAGAAAGAATCGCAATAAATGTAAAAAGGGAAGATCTTGAATCCCGCACTGAAGGATTTGAACCAAGATTTCCATATGTATGGGATGAGGCATTAATATATCTAAAACATAATTTAAATACAATAATTTGTCCTCTAAAAAAGGAAAAATTGAATGAATTGATCGTAAATTATGATATTTTGGTATTTCTTTTTTTTCTAAATAAGATACTAATCGCAAGGAAAATGGAATTTCCACAATAATTGCAAAACTTTCTGATATAATTTGAGAATAAAAATGAGAATAAAAAAAATGTTATGAGTGTGACCAATAAATAAATTTTGGTTAGAATAATTAACCGAAGAAATCAAAGAATTCTTTTGATAGATTCTAGTAATTAAACGTTTTACAAGTGATAAACTAGATTTATTATCATAACTAAAAATTTCTACGGGTTCATAAAAAATCAAACCATTTAAACCATGATCATGAGCAAGTGCATAAATATACTCCTGAAAGAGTAACGGATATAGGAAATATTGTTGCCAAGATCTACCTTTTTCTAAATATCCTTGTAATTCTTCCATTGACTTCAATTTCTACTTGAACCAGAAACAATAGGTATTTCTTGTATTATCAAATTATACATAGTGCAATACGGTCAGAACAGAGTATGTATCATGTATGAAAAAATATATACCCCGGAAATACAGAGTCCAATCAACAGATCTTTTTCCTCCCTCCTTCTACTATCCAATAGGTTTATCTTCGTTCTATTAATATTAAAATATTAAATAAATTATCAGGGGATAAAAAAAAAATTATTTTTGCAACCTGATCGCTCTTTTGACTTTGGAAATTTTTTTTGTCAGTATAATGTTTCTTCTACACATTAGTTTCCAATCCATAATAGAAAATATGGTAGGATTTTTTTCATTCTAAAAAAAAAAAGAATCAAAGGTCCATTTACAGGAGACCCCTTCCCCACATCAGGCACTAAGTTATTTTTAACGTTTAATTAGATTGGGAAATTATTCAAATTAAGAATAAAAGCTCGTTGCTTTTTTTTTTTTACCAGAATTAGAGCCATAGAGCTCTATCCATTTATTCACTAGACCAAACTCTAACTGTGAATTTCTTAAAAAAAAAAAAAAAAAGAATATAATAAGAAATTCAAAAATGACAATTCCATTTTTTCTTATTATTACGACATGCGGTTTTTTCCATCCATTACCTTTCAGGATCAGTCGTGGTCTTATAGACTCTACCAAAAGTCTGGACGAATTCGTTACTTCATTCAAATGTGTAAAAAACCATAATCGCACTTAAAAGCCGAGTACTCTACCATTGAGTTAGCAACCCAGATAAATATGTATATACAAGTGGAAAAAATGGAATTGAACTATACAACTACGTAAAAACATTGAATTTTGAATTCAAAAGAAATATAAAGGAAAGATTAGATGATCAATTAAACAAAATAGGATTGGATTAAATTAAAAACAGATAAAAAAAATGTAAAAATTTTCATTTAAGGACCGCCCCCCTTTTTTAGAAAATAGAAAAAAAATTTGATTTTCGTTAAAAAAATATATCTTATATAAAAAATAGTAAATTTGGCAAACCCATAATTTGAATGAAGTAAAGGAAAAACCCATAAATAAATAAGGATCAAAATAAACAGATCTATTTATCTACGATCGAATTATATTTGTTCGACACACCATTGTCAATATGAATAAATTGTTGAGAAAAAAATGAAATAAAAAAAATTACATAAAATAAGAATTTGTGTTGGATTGGCACAACAATAAATATGGAAAATATAAAACATAATATAGAACAAGAAAAGAGAAATTGTGAGTAAATAATTACCACACAAATTTATACTAGTTACCTTTCTTTTTTCTAATTTTTTTATTTATTTTATGAATTCTTTGAAAAATTCTGCTTTTCTTAAAATATCATGAACAGCTCCTGTAGGTTAAACACCTTTTTCAAGGAAATAACGAATAGCAGGAACGTTTAAACGTTTAAATAAGTTTGATTTTTCATTGGATCATAAAAACCCACCTTTCGAAGATATCTTCCTTCTCGTCGGGATCGAACATCAATTTCAACGATTTGATAGATCGCTCATTGGGATAGATATAGATAAATAACCCCCTCTAGAAACGTATAAGAGGTTTTCTCCTCATACGGTTCGAGAAAAAATGATTCCACTATTTCTGTATATAATGTAAAATGTATAAAAAAATTTATGACTTAGACTATGATTTAAGTTTTTCTGTTCTTACGTACATAAAAAAACTTACATAAAAAAAAATATCATTCGTACTCAATAACTCAAGTTGGATAATTCTGAAAAAGTCCGAAGGTAAATCCTTAGGCATTTCTTGAGTCGTCTCTAACCTCTTTTGTTTTGTTTCGTCTCGAATTTTTTTTTAGTCTCCATCATTATACTAAAAAAAATTATTGAGACAATTGAAAATAGTGTTTCCTTGTTCCGGAATTCTTTCTCTTTACTTTATTAAAATCATTAGGTTTAGACATTACTTCAGTGATCCTTATCCCCTTTTTCAAAACGGCAGCAACATACCTTTTGTTTTTTGTTATTTCCTTCTATGGAAAGATAATATGAACTATTTTTCCCTTGTAATGTAATATAAAAAATGTTATTTATTTTATTTCAAACTTGTTGGGATTTGAATCCTTCAATTTCAAATTTAAATTTCTATATTGAAGATATACTTAACAAAGTAGTTTAATTTATTAATTGTTACTAACCCTAGATTCACCCCCCGATAAATGAATCAATACGTTTTGCTCGAACTCCATCATGTACTATTCCTATTTACCAATCCAATACAAATTGGGTTCCTAATAGGAACAGAACAAACTATGCCGATTCAAGAGCATCTTCATTCCTATAGAAAATGGCAGATGTAAGAATACACAGTGAATTATGTCCTTCAAATCGCACGTTGCTTTCTACCACATCGTTTTAAATGAAGTTTTACCATAACACTCCTCTCATTTTAATTTTTTTTTTAACGGTATGCAATTGATTCAATATGGAATCATGAATAGTCATTGGCTCAATGATACAAAATATTTTTTATGTATGTATCTGGGGAAAGGTAAATAATTATCTGAAAGAAAGTCTAAAGGTAAATAATTATCTGAAAGAAAGTCTTATATTATATATAAAGGATTTAAGTTTTTTCGCCCCTCCATTCTATGGGGGGAAAGAAAGTTCTAAAAAAGAAAAAAGAAAAGTAAATCCATTTCTTTAAATCTAATTAAAATCTTCAACAGATAATTCGGGATGTTCTATTAAATTATGGAAAAAATTCTTCTCGACCAAATAAACTCTAAATCTAAAAAGAATGGCCCTATGGATTTCCCAATTCCAGAGTCAAATCAGTTATTAAAAAAATATAAACTATTCCAATAACTCGAAAAAGTAATAAATTTCTCTATATTTATAATATATATTTTTCAAATTTCTTCGAGTACCCAGGTTCAAAAAAAAAGAATTTTTGTTTTCATGAGTATGAAATAGAAAAGGATCCTTTTTTCTCTTTCAATTCAGAATTCCATAATGAATTACATAATATGAGAA
Source organism: Allium sativum (assembly GCA_030737875.1). Classification (NCBI taxonomy): domain Eukaryota; kingdom Viridiplantae; phylum Streptophyta; class Magnoliopsida; order Asparagales; family Amaryllidaceae; genus Allium; species Allium sativum. The sequence continues at coordinate 30,814 of JASFAX010001997.1, read as the reverse complement.
TTCAGATTTCATAGAAAAAGAGTTTTACCAAGTAACTTACTTCAATATAACTATTAAAATAGGAGTCTCTTAGTGATATACCCCAAAATTGTTTTGAATTTAGAATTCAATGAAATATCTTTATTTCTACCCATACACTCAATCGCATTTGTGAAAAACTAAATGAAAAAGTTTTCTTTTTATAGAAAAATCAGAACAAAAGGTGACACTATATCCAAGATTAAAGAAAAAAAATTCCAAACTTTAAAGATAAATTTGTTAAAGAGAAGAATCTTTCCTTTTTCATGTAGACATTCTGGGACGGAAGGATTCGAACCTCCGAATAGCGGGACCAAAACCCGTTGCCTTACCACTTGGCCACGCCCCATTTCGATTTCGAATTTCTCTTTGATACTAATAAAGACTAATATTGGTATTAGTCGTTCGTCAATCCTAATTCAAATATATATGAAATATATTACTGCTAGGATTTAACACATGAAAATATAGAAAAAAATGATTGATCATTCCATAAAATTAAATTAAGATATTGTATGAAACTAAAATTCCTTGTATTCTCATTTGAGAATGAAAGGGAAGATTTTTGATTTGAGAGCGTTTGAAGAACAAGAAGGTTTTTTGACCTACCTTTTAATTTTTCCCTCATAAAAAGAACTCAATCAAAATCTAATTTTCTAATCTACAAGAATGAAATGTTTGTTATGCTTAATATCTTTAGTTTAATCTGTATCTGTCTTAATTCTACCCTTTCTTCGAGTAGTTTTTTCTTCGGCAAATTGCCCGAGGCTTATGCCTTTTTCAATCCTATCGTAGATGTTATGCCTGTCATACCTGTACTATTTTTGCTCTTAGCCTTTGTTTGGCAAGCTGCTGTAAGTTTTCGATAAAATCTTTAATGCTCCCCAAAATTCATGATTTATACGAAACAAATTTTCTAAAAATTTTAAAGATCTTATAAATTTTACATTATGAACTCTCCATTCGAAAATAGAAATTCTTTTTCTTGTATTATATTGAATAACCGCACGGTGAGAAATTTCGATCAACTTATTTCCTCGTTCTGACCTTCCAGTAAACAAGGGCTTTCTAAAAACCCCACAACATCAAATAATGGATATGACCAAAAATACCAAAAATTTTTGGTAATGAAGGAATCAGAATCTTGCTTTTCTTATTATTATTACATTGCAAAATTACAAAAAAAATTAGTAAAAATTACTTTTTTCAAGAAAAGACTTCATTTTCTTTTTAGTTTATTTTTGGGGCACTATGTCAACATAGTGTATGTGATAAAAAATAGGCAATCTATTTCCCTTTTCAAAAAAAATCTTGGAGATTGTGTAATGCTTACTCTCAAACTCTTTGTTTACACAGTAGTCATATTTTTTGTTTCTCTCTTCATCTTTGGATTCTTATCTAATGATCCGGGCCGTAATCCTGGACGTGAGGAATAAAAAAAAAGATTTTGAAAGTCTGAAACGATCGAGGGGAGCGGAGAGAGAGGGATTCGAACCCTCGGTACAAATAACTCGTACAACGGATTAGCAATCTGTCGCTTTAGTCCACTCAGCCATCTCTCCCAATTCAAATTGCAAATTTTTTATGTGGTGTGACAGGCAAAGTAAAAAAGATTGAAATTGAAAAACCTTACTTCCTTGATTTTCATTTTGTAAGAAAAGTCCATTCCCCCCGGCCAGTACTTAACCAGGCCGGGTTATTACATTACTTCTGATGAATCAATCATTTCATGGATCAAATGATTTCATTTTTTATTTTTATTATATCAAATCAAAGATACTTGTTATTGAAGTTATTGAAGTGACAATAAAGATAATTTTTATCTCCATTCCAAGTGTAATTTCTTAGTATTAGTAATATAATACTATAGAAAACACTATAAAATATAATATAAAATATGAAAATGAAAGAATATTCAAATTAATAAAATTTTTTTAGTATTTATTAATTAGTATTAAGTAGTATTTTGAATTAAGTAGTATTTTGAATTTTGAGTCTTTTTTCTCAATTTAGTTAATTATTTAACTGGAAAAAAGCACATACAGAAATAATATAATATAAAAAATGAAACACACATATGTTATAACATATATAACATAACTCTTTTATTTGTTCAAGGGACATTGAACATTTAAGATCCAATTAATCCGAGTTCGAATTCAAAAATAGGTCAGTTGAAGGGAAAGTAAAAAAAAATGAGGAATTCGTCGTGGTTATAGCCCAGCTTCAATAATTCCTTCAATTTTAGACTGTCAATTTTAGACTGTCAGTAATGACTTATAACAATAACAAGTGAAAAATGATACTTTTTTCTTTATTATAACTTTATTAGAATTTGGTTTTTTTTTTACTTTCTGTACTTCGACTTCAAGTACCTCTGGTCGGGGAGGATGAAGTGTCAACGTTCAAGTTTTAATGAGTCTGATGCTATCTTAATAGCATCTCATTCCTTTGTTCGACAAAAGGTATATTCATATATAATAATGAATATGAAGCGGGTATAGTTTAGTGGTAAAAGTGTGATTCGTTCAATTAATAACTTAAAAAGTTAAGGGGTGTTTCGGGTTTTTCATATTCCGATAAAAAAAAACTTTATTTCCTAAAAAGAGTTTAATCCTTTTCCCCTCAATAGCATATTTGAGGAAAATAGAAATTCTCACGATTTGTATCCAAAATTCAATTTCAATTGAATAAAAGGGTTATAGAGTCACGAAGCATAATAAAAAAAAATTGGATCAAATCTTCCAATTAATATTAATAAATATAAGTAAAGGATCTATGGATGAAGATAAAAAACATAAGTGCATTTCCAATCGTAACTAGATCTTCAATTTTTGTCTTGTATAAGCTAAGATTAAAGCCAAATAGCTAGAAAATGGTAGTTTTGGTTTACTAGAACCATCAGCAAATTTTTTTAGCTCGGTGGAAACGAAATTAAATTCTTTTCCTCAGGATCCCTCGAGTGGAAATAGGGAACGAAGTAACTAGATTAGACGGATTTGAAATAATAGAATCCCCCTTCTCTAGAAGGATCATCTAGAAAGCGAGTGGCTTTGGGTGTCTTTAATAAGAAAAGCCGACATAGATGTTATGGATCTAATTTTTGTTTCTGGGAAGACATCAATTTTCCATAAAGGAGCCGAATGAAACAAAATTTTCATGTTCGGTTTTGAATTAGAGACGTTAAGAATGATAAATTAACGTCGACTATAACCCCTAGCCTTCCAAGCTAACGATGCGGGTTCGATTCCCGCTACCCGCCCCATATTCCTTATTCTATACACATCATCCATTCGAATATGCATTCTTTTTTTTTTACCTAAAAAAAAATTTGCATTTACAAAAAAAAAGGATAAAGGGAAAATGCGAAAGAATGAAATAGGAATGAAAAGCGTCCATTGTCTAATGGATAGGACAGAGGTCTTCTAAACCTTTGGTATAGGTTCAAATCCTATTGGACGCAATTTTTTTCCATCTATTTTTACAGTGGCGACACCAAGAAACCCCTTTTTTGAATGATTTGAATCAGAAATAATCCGCAAGAATAACTCTTGTTCTAACAATAGAATTAGCGTTATAAATTTATACTTGTTCCTCAAGTAGAAACTATTCAGTGTGCTCCTGAATAGCTTCCTTCAAAAAGGTTTCCGCTTCCTCGGTAAATGTCTTGGTAGAAGATACAATTTCTTGAAATTGAGGTTTATTCTTTTTTAAGTAGGTACGTAACTTAATGAGAAATTTCTTTATCTGTCCAATTTCTAACGAATCAAGATATCCATTTGCTCCAATATAAATTGTAGCTATCTGTTCTTCCACAGTAAGGGGGTCTGATTGGGATTGTTTAAGCAACTCGCGTAATCGTTGACCTCTTGCCAATTGATTCTGAGTAGCTTTATCGAGATCAGAAGCGAATTGTGCAAAGGCTTCTAACTCTGCGAATTGAGCTAATTCCAATTTTAATTTGCCAGCTACTTGTTTCATGGCTTTAATTTGAGCTGCGGATCCCACTCTGGAAACAGAAATGCCTACATTAATAGCAGGTCGGATTCCCGCATTGAATAAATCGGCAAATAAGAATATTTGTCCATCTGTAATGGAAATTACATTAGTAGGGATATAAGCCGAAACATCTCCAGCTTGAGTCTCAACTATTGGTAAAGCAGTCATACTCCCTTCACCTAAACTGGAACTTGATTTAGCAGCTCTTTCCAAAAGGCGTGAATGCAAAGAAAAAACATCTCCTGGATAAGCTTTACGACCAGGAGGTCTTCTTAAAAGAAGAGACATTTGACGATAAGCTTGTGCTTGTTTGGAGAGATCATCATAAATTATTAAGGTATGGCGTTCACGATACATAAAATATTCAGCTAAAGCCGCACCTGTATAAGGAGCAAGGTATTGTAATGTAGCAGGTGAGTCCGCGGTTTCGGCTACCACAATAGTATATTCCATTGCCCCCCGTTCTTGGAAATTAGTCACTACCTGAGCCACAGAAGATGCTTTTTGACCAATAGCTACATAAACACAGATTACATTTTTCCCTTTTTGATTGAGAATCGTATCTGTGGCTACTGCTGTTTTGCCGGTCTGTCTGTCCCCAATAATTAATTCTCGCTGGCCGCGTCCTATAGGGATCATCGCATCAATAGCAATAAGTCCTGTTTGAAGAGGCTCATATACGGAGCGTCTTGAAATAATACCCGGAGCAGGAGATTCAATTAATCGAGATTCAGAAGCAGAAATTTCACCTCTTCCATCAATAGGTTTAGCCAGAGCATTTATAACACGACCCAAATAAGCCTCGCTTACAGGTATTTGAGCAATCCTTCCTGTTGCTTTTACAGAACTTCCCTCTTGTATCATCAAACCATCACCCATTAATACAACACCAACATTATTTGATTCCAAATTGAGAGCAATGCCTATTGTACCCTCTTCAAATTCTACTAATTCACCTGACATTACTTCATCAAGACCATGAATACGAGCAATGCCGTCCCCCACTTGAAGTACGGTACCAGTATTCACAACTTGTACTTCTCTATTATATTGTTCAATACGTTCACGGATAATATTACTAATTTCATCAGCTCGAAGAGTTACCATTAGTGTCTCTTTTTTCTTTATCGGAAACAAAGGGAAAAAATAATGCCTAAACTCTAAACTAAAGTAAAAAAATAGAAGGGGTAATCAGTTATTTCTTCCATTGCCCCAAGGATTCCAATATTAGCACTGATGGTATGGAAATGTAACTCGCTATTCAAACAACTATTCAGGGCTCCTATAGCCCCCTGTAAGGCTTGTTGGAAAACTTGTTGTCGGACCTGATTAATTGCTCTTTGTTGTTCAAAATGAAGGGTTTCATTTTTGTAATTTTCTAATTGTTCCAAACTCTCAGAAGTCGCATTAATCAAATTTACTTTTTCTCGTTCTATCTCAGAATATCCATTTATTCGATATTCCTCTGCTTCCATTTCCACTTTCCGTAAACGAGCCCGAGCTCGTTCGAGCTGCTCAATGGCCCCTTTACGCAATTCTTCCGAATTTCGAATAGTACTCAAAATCCTCTGTTTTCGATTATCTAATAAATCATTTAATGAAAGTAGATTATCTTACCATTAATTTTACAACTTCCATGATCTCTTCCCGAACCAAACATGAATCTTTCGATTCATTTGGCTCTCACGCTCAATTTTTTATTTTATGATCACTTTCATATCTTTTTATTTAATGTAATGAGCCTATCCTCTCTAGTTCTGTTTTGTTTGTATGCAAACATATCAAAACCGATACAAGACCAGAATATTATAAGGACTCTTCCGACCAGACAAAAATCTCTAATTGTCAGCAAAGTTGTTTCTTTATTTAAATTTCAATGAAATTTTTATTCAAATCCAAAAATTTATCTTTTTTATACATAGGTCGTCGATTCGGCATTGATAATAAAAGAGCGCCCTTTTATTTATTCTAGTAAATGGTTCAAGTGATTTTATTGATATGAGTGTTATATATCAGAAAAATTACCAACTATTCGTTTTTAAACCATTTCAATATTAACGTAATGGTAGAAAGAGTACCATGTTGTGCCCGGACTTCAAACAGTTTAGCTTTAACCATGTTAATGGTCTCACTTTATTGGTTGATAGAGAATCAAAGTTGACTTACCAATAAAGAACGAAATGCTATAATTCTTACATATGATTTATTAATTTATTCAGAAGGAATTCGTCGAGATTGTACACTTTTTTCCTATTTATCTTATTCTAAAAAAAAAATATGTATATAAATAACACAAATAAATAAAGTGCAGCCGGTTGGGTCCAACCTATTCTTGAAATATACAACTCGCACACACTCCCTTTCCAAAAAAAATCAATACACCAAGCACTACACTTAGATTTATTAGATTTGTTGCTAAAATATCGGTATTAAACCCGAAACTCCCGGCAGATGGCCAGTGGCCTAAGGAAACGAAAGAATCGGTTACATTTTTCATATGCTCTCCTCTTATAGATAGGACTAACAAAGAACAGAGTTCTTTTTGTATCACTTGACTCGCCCTTTTTTGATTGATTTCTTTTTCTTAATTTTTTTCTTTGTTTTAAGTTTCCGATAAGATACTTATTAAGTTGGGTCCTAGGTCTTGTAGAAATTGCAAAACAGTTCCCCTGTTCCAACACTTCCTAAAAAGTAAAAATTCCACCGTACTAACCGAAGGACGGGAAGGAATAAAGCGAGCAAATCCACTAATTCGTCATCCTCAAATCAGTCTTTCCCGGGGTATTGTTCCAACAAATACATAAATGTAGGAATGAAGTAGTGATATAATTCACAGAAGCAAACCGCAATGAATTAATAAAATAAGAAAAAGTGTGTAATGCACTTTTTTACATTTTCGTTCTAGGATGAAATTAAACAAAAGGATTTGCAAATAAAAGTGCTAATGCCACAACGAGCCCATAAATGGTTAAAGCTTCCATAAAAGCTAGACTAAGCAATAAGGTGCCTCTTATTTTTCCTTCTGCTTCTGGTTGTCTCGCAATACCTTCTACGGCTTGGCCTGCAGCAGTACCTTGACCAACTCCAGGTCCAATAGAAGCAAGCCCTACGGCCAATCCAGCAGCAATAACGGAAGCGGCAGAAATCAGTGGATTCATGATGATAGGTTCCTCGCACCAAAAAAAAATGGTTAATGATACAATCAACCTTATTTGATCACTAAAAAATATCGAATCGAAGTAACTAAAACTTCAAAAAAAAATTATAGGGATAAACCCTATATAACTAATATATATATACTATCACATATACATTTGTTTCTTTCATAACGGAAACCGCTCGCATTTTTTTTTAATCAGATTCTAGAATAATTCGTCGAAAAATATACAGGAACTGTAGCTGGATTTATAGACATTACATATAGACATATATCTAGTGTGATCTTCCTAACCCATCCTTCGTAATATCGTCTATCTTTCCTCTTAGAACTATAGTCATATATACATATGGATTTCTTATTTCTATCTATATATGTATATGTTACCGAACCAAGTATATTTTATTGAACCATGCATTGCCTCAGTCGGGGTAAGCTTAAAAAAAGAAGACTTTTTTGAAAACTAATCAATGATGACCCTCCATGGATTCCCCTATATAAGCCGCGGCTAAAGTTGCAAAAATGAGAGCTTGAATACCGCTTGTAAATAATCCAAGAAACATGACAGGAATAGGAACTACTGAAGGTACTAAAGAAACAAGAACAACTACTAATTCATCCGCCAATATATTTCCGAAAAGTCGAAAACTCAGAGATAAAGGTTTTGTGAAATCTTCTAGGATGTTAATTGGTAAAAGGATTGGAGTTGGTTGAATGTATTTTCCAAAATAAGCCAATCCTTTTTGGGTAAGACCCGCATAAAAACATGCCACGGACGTGAGTAAAGCTAAAGCAACAGTAGTATTTATATCATTCGTGGGGGCAGCCAACTCTCCATGAGGTAACTGTATGATTTTCCAAGGTAAAAGAGCTCCAGACCAATTAGAAACAAAAATAAATAAGAACATGGTTCCAATAAAGGGAACCCAAGGCCCATATTCTTCTCCAATCTGAGTTTTACTCAAGTCTCGAATAAATTCAAGAATATATTCAAAGAAATTCTGCCCGTCGGTAGGAATAGTTTGTGGATTCCGAACAGTTATGATAACTAACCCTAATAAGATAGCAATTACTACCCAAGAAGTGATAAGTACTTGAGCATGAATTTGTAAACCTCCTATTTGCCAATATAAATGTTGGCCTACTTCTACACCTGATATATCGTAGAATCCTTTGAGTGTTTTAATGGAACATGGTATAACATTCATATTGCCCTCTGACAGAAATAAAACTTAAATAAAAAAAATTATTTTGATTCAACCATCTCTTTTTCAACTTATCTACTTTCATCATTAATCATATATTTAAAATACCAAGAAATCACATAACATAATATCCCATTTTATCTATTTTTAAAAATGCAAGACAAGATATAGTAACCAATCTAAGAAATCAAAATAATTAACTAATCTTATTATTCTTAATCATAACATAATCATAATCAATGACTTCTTATATAGCTAGAACAACCCTGACAAATTGCGGATACTAATTTGTTAAGAATCAATCGGATTGAAGCTATAACGTCATCGTTGATTAGAATCGAAATATCTGCAAGATCCGGGTCACAATTTGTATCGATTAAACAAATTGTTGGAATTCCTAAAATGACACATTCTCGAAGAGCTGTATATTCTTTTTGCTGATCAACGATGATTACAATATCGGACAACCCAGTCAGATATTTGATCCCACCCGGATATGTTTGCAAAGTCGATAATTTTCTCTTCAACATTGCTGCATCTCTTTTAGGGAGACGGCTGAGTTTCCCCATCTTTTGTTCTCCTCTTAAGTCTCTGAACTTATGAAGTCTCGTTTCTGTAGTGGACCAATTCGTTAACATACCACCGAGCCATTTTTTATTAACATAATAACATCGAGCCTTTGTTGCAGCTGAGACTACTAAATCCGCTGCTTTATTTTTGGTACCAACTATTAAAAATAAAAAGGTTTTCCTCGACTTGCTGCATCAAAAACAAAATCACAGGCTTCTGATAAAAAACGAGCAGTTCTAGTAAGATTTGTAATATGTATACCTTTACGCTTTGCAGAAATGTAAGGGGCCATTCTAGGATTCCATTTCTTAGTACCATGATCAAAACGAACTCCCGACTCCATCATCTCTTCCAAATGGATGTTCCAATACCTTCTTGTCATTTTTCCCGCGCTTTCTCTTTTGTTTTAGAAATAACTAATTGTTCCTACGGAACCTTATAACGAGGTTGACCATTGATACGTAGTCCGTAATTTTTATTTATTATTTACCTCATTTTTTTTTATTTAATTTAACAAAACTAGAAAGGAAAAAGAAAAATATCTGCTTAGGAATTATGAAATCGCGTAAATGAATTTTCTAATGTGTCATGGAAATTCTTTGGGCTACAAGAACAAAAAAAATCTCGATGGTGTAACAAAATATCTCTCATTTCCAACTTGAATACATTTTTCTTTTTTATTTCAAAATGAATGTTTTTGTCTTGCCTTGAATGGTGCACTAATTTTTTAAATCCGGTACCGATAGGGATAATTCCCCCCAGAACTACATTTTCTTTCAGACCCTTCAACCAATCAATACGCCCCCGTAGAGCAGCTTTTGCTAAAACTCTAGCAGTTTCTTGAAAACTTGCTTCAGATATGAAGCTTTGAGTATTCAGAGACGCCCTCGTTATTCCTAATAAAATTGCCCGATAACAGATCGCTTCGTCTAAAGCACGCCCTGCTCGTTCTGCTCGCAGCAATCCGATGAATTCTCCAGGCGAAAAAACATTAGACATTCCGTCTTCTGAAACTAACACTTTTGATGTACTTGTCGTACAACAATTTCTAGATGTCTATTATGAATCTGCACCCCTTGAGATCGATAAACCTTTTGGATCTTATTAACCAAAGAGATATGGCTTTGGGCTATAGTTAGCTCAGCTCCAATTAAGAATCCCCAAGGAATTCCAAGAATTCTTGGTATACGTTCGTTCCAACCTTCGACTCTCCTTTCAAGGTTCATCGATATTGAACCAATCAAACGCACTTCTAAGATTTGCTCCACTTTTGGAAGTCCCTGCGTTATGTCACCAGATCGGGATTTTTCATATATAAATGTAACTAATGTATCTCCTTCAGAAAGGGTTTCTCCATAATGTCCGTAAACAGTCGCTCCTGGAGTAGCCAAATACGGCTTAGCTGATCTTATAACTAAGGAATCAACATGAACAATTAAAATTTGACCAGATTTTTTTATATGTGTCCCATATTTAACTAGACATAGATTTTCACAAATAAATTGTCCAATGCTAATTATTGTGGCTGTTTCTTCACAATAATTGTGATGTAAAAAACACCAATTCAAATGGGATGGATTCAAAATGATGGTATTGCACGGGTTGGGATTATAAATCCTTCTATTTTCATCTATTAAACAGTATTTAAGTACTTCAAGTACTTGGAAAGTCGCTTTCAAATTATCAAGTATCCAATATTTGTTTACCAAGATCTGATTATGAGTTATTAAATAGTAAGCTGAATAAAAGTTCACTATTTTAGATACAATAGTACCTAGGGGACCCAACAAATCCCTAATTAGAATTATGGGATTAAATTCTTTTGCTGTGATGTTATATTTTGAACCATTGAATGGACATGGGCCAACTCGAGAACAATTGAATGATGACAAAATTATCAAAGCCTTATTTTGATTCAACAATGTACCAATAGTTGCTTGATGCTGAGTAACTACTGAAATCTTCACTTTCGCAAAAAAAGGGTTGATATTGGTGCAATCTAATCCATTATCGGGGATCAATCCCGAACCCGCCGTATCATACCTTTTTTCCACATATGAAAGACTAGACTTTACTAACTCAATTTTTATGAAATTTTGAATTAGATCATTTGCCCTTACCTCAACAAGAGAAGCATGAACTTCTTCTATAGAACCATTTTTTTCTTGGTCCCAATTCAATACTAAGCAAGCCCGAACTAATTGAATACTTGTGTGAAAAATTCCACGAATTGACTTTCCGTTTCCATAAAGGATATAATTGACAATTCTAAGTTGAACGTTATCTTTTTCCTGCAAGAGATCTTGAGTGAAAAGTTTTGCTAAATTTATCCCATCAGCTATTTCATATGTGATTACGGGCCGAATCAAAACAAAATACTTTTTTTTAATGGGTGTGATTCGTTGGACATAAATCCAATTTTTCAAAAAAAAAAAAATTGATTCCTTAGAATTTTTTTTTTCATTCCCGGTGGTATTAAAATGCCGCTGTGTCTAGATATCTTATCTGTCGCTCCGGGAAAATGAATATCCCCAGAAAAAAATTTCAGTTCAATACTTTTTTTTTATCTCCACTCGTACTAATCCACCTACTTGGCTTCTTGTATTTGTATTTAAAGCGAGTTGTGTATCTACTTCAATGATACTATTGTTCCGGACCATTAGGTACGAAGATCCAGGTAAGATATGTACCTCTTCAGGAATAAAAAAAAACCGATCCACTTTCATTTTGTATTTTGGACTAAATTCTTTTACTCCTCGATACTCAATCAAATCTTCTTTTTTTACGATTGAATCCATCTCTATGGTCCCATATTTAGTAATTCCCGAATTGTTTATTCTATATTGTGGATCGTCAAAATAAGCAAGAATACTATTTCTATGTAAAATACCATTTGTGGGTATTTCAATCGAAATACCAAAAGAGGGTATTAGTTCTTTCTCTCCTTCTGGATTATATTGTAATTGTAATGGAATGATAAATCCATTTCTTCGCCTTTTCGCCAAAAAATCAGAATTCTCTTGGAGAATCGAAGGATATATAAAATCCAAATGCCTATTGGAGATGATTTGATCAAGTCTTGAATAGTCAAAAATTTCCCTATCTTTTTTAACAGAAGGATCCAACAATTTATGCCTTACTTGATCATTAGTAATTGAGAAGTCAGAGATATATCTTTCGTCGACAGAAAAAGAATAAAAATTAATTTGATCTTGATCTTTGTGGAGTGAAAAAGACACTATACTGGATCCGCATGGACTTCCTGATAATAGCCGTAAATGACTTGTTTTTGGTAATAGATGAACGTTACTATATGTATATTCGGGTGCATGATAGACATTGGTACTCCAGTGCATTTCTCCCTCTGATTCAGAATAAATATGTTTTCGGACCTTCTCTTTAAAATGAAAAGTAGACGTTCCAGTACGAATCTCAGCAATAACTTGTTCAGATTCTACATATTGATTATTTTGAACTAAAATCAAACTTTTGGGAGGAATATTTACACTATGTAGAATATCCCGACTCTCAATAGTTACATACAAGTCTATAGAACATAGAAAAGCAGGATGCCCGTGACGGGTACGCGTGGGATGAACCAAATACTCGTTGAACTTTATTTTTCCGTTAGAAGGAGCTCGTACATGTTCGGCAGTACCGCCCGTGAATACTCCACCCGTATGAAAAGTTCTTAATGTTAGTTGAGTCCCCGGTTCCCCAATTGATTGCCCCGCAATAATACCTACAGCTTCCCCCAATTCAACCAGATCGCCGTGAGTGGAACTTCTACCATAACATAATTGACAGATCCAAGATGTATTCCTGCAAGTAAAGGGGGTTCGAATATATATTGGTTGTGCTCGAAAAGTTATGCATCGATTGGCAAGTCCAATCCCAATATCTTGATTTCGAGTGGCAATGCAACGTATCCCCATATATATATCGTCCGCTAATACACGACCAATTAGGGTCTGGACAAATTTTTTTTCTGTCACCCCATTTCGAGGACTCACGGAAATACCTCGGATAGTACCACAATCTGTTCTACGTACAATAATGTGTTGAACTACTTCAACAAGTCTGCGCGTGAGGTATCCAGCATCTGATGTTCGTACAGCAGTATCCACGACTCCTTTTCGAGCTCCGTAGCAGGAAATTATATATTCTATCAAAGAAAGTCCTTCACGTAAATTGCTTTGAATGGGTAAATCAATCATTTGTCCTTGGGGATCCGACATCAATCCTCTCATACCTACTAATTGATGTACCTGAGATGCATTTCCTCGAGCTCCCGAAAAGGACATTAGATGAACTGGATTAGATGGATCAGTCATCCGAAAATTAGGATTCATTTCTTGTCTCAAATATTCACTTGTAGCATACCATATCTCAATGGATTGACGTAATTTTCCTACCACGTGTACATTCCCATAATGATGGTGTTTCTCCAAAATAAAACTTTGTTGTTCAGCATCTTGGACTAACCATCCCTTAGATGGTATTGTTAAAAGATCATCAATCCCTAATGAAATAGATGTAGCCGTGGCTTGTTGGAAACCCAGAGTCTTCACTTGATCCAGGATATGTGATGTATATGCCATTCCGAAATGATCTATTAATCTGCTAATAAGTCGTTTCATAGCAGTTCCATCTATCACTTTATTGTGAAAGACCAGATCGGCTCGTTCTGCCATAAGTACCTCCATATTCCGCTGAGTAGGATTCGACAATGGACTTGAGTCAGTGATTCGAAAACTTCCTTTCCTCAATCTTGATTTACATAGAAATTAAGAAATTCTTATAATACCGATGAAATTGGATAAACCCGACTTACCAAGCAAGGAAGGACGTCTAATCGAATTTATTTGTTTAGATAGCGTATAAATAGGCTCGACAAAACCCCTGTATGGCTTCTTCTATTTCTCGATAAAAAGAAACATGACCAATAGTAGTTCGAATGTATATACAACGGATTTCCTTTTTAATACTTCCTACTATTAGATAGTGTCCATAAATCTCATGATAAGTACCAAAAGATTCATATTGAACTTCGATGGGAACCTCTTTTGAGCCAATGACACGTTGATCTAGTCGCCACCGGAGCCAAAAGGGACTATCTAATTTGATTCGTTTCTGACGATAAGCCCCAAGTGCATCGTAGGAACTGCCAAAATATGATTCTTTTTCTTTCGTATACTCATAGTTATTATTATCAACTGTTTTATTTTTGTAGTTCGCACAATTATATGGATTATACCTATTTTCACAAATACCCCGCTGATTTCCCATCGTTAATACATAGAGTCCGATAAGCATATCTTGACTTGGTACAGAAATGGGATCCCCAATAGCTGGAGACAAAAGATTCATATGAGAAAACATAAGTAAGCGGGCCTCCGCTTGAGCTTCCAAAGATAAAGGTACATGAACAGCCATTTGGTCCCCATCAAAGTCTGCATTGAAGCCCTTACAAACTAATGGGTGTAAACAAATAGCGCGCCCCTCCACTAAAATGGGTTGGAACGCTTGTATACCCAATCTATGCAGGGTAGGTGCTCTATTCAACAATACAGGATGCCCCTGCATAACTTCTTGAAGTATTTCCCATACAATCGGTTCTTTTTCCCGAATTTTCCTTTTCGCAATCCCGATGTTAGAAACAATATGTTGTCTAATTAGACAACGAATTACAAATGTTTGGAAAAGCTCTATTGCTATTTCTCGAGGTAACCCACATTGATGTAATGAAAGTGAAGGACCGACGACAATGACGGAACGTCCCGAATAATCGACCCGTTTACCAAGCAGAGTCTCACGAAATCTTCCTTCTTTGCCTTCAATTACATCTGAAAATGATTTGTAAACTTTATTATGACCATCCCTCATTGGTTGTCCGCGTATCCCATTATCAAGAAGTGTATCCACAGCCTCTTGTACTAATTTTTCCTGACACATTACTAATTCTCCTAGCGTAGACCTACTTGTTGCTAATAGATCAGTAAGAGTATTGTTCCAATAGATAACTCTTCTATAGAGTTCATTAATATCTGAACTCATTAGTTTACACCCATCTATCTGAATGATTGGTCTCAACTCAGGAGGAAGGACTGGTAATAGACATAAAACCATCCATTCTGGTTCTACATTTGTTCGGATAAAATGTTTAGCTAATTCCATGCGTCTAACCAAAAAATCCTTTCTTCTTCGAATTTTTCTGTCTTCCCATTCGTTTCCAGCGGATTCTTCGTCTCCTAATTCCTTCCATTCTACCAATGAATTTTCTATAATAATTCACAAATCTAAATCGGCTAATTGTTCTCTGATAGCACCTGCTCCTGTAGAGATTTCTCGGTTTCGAAATATCTCAAAGCCTTGGGTAGTAAAAAAAAGCGGGATGCTGTATTTCCAGGATTGGATTTCATACTCGAATAAGCCCCGTAATCGTAGGAAAGTGGGTTTTTTTAGCAATGAGCCTAGCAAAAGAAAAATTTAGATAGGTTCCTATAAGATTGGATTCCCCCTTTTAAAATCAGACGTGAAGGTTTCCTCTCATCCGGCTCAAGTAGTTATACCAAATAAAGAAGGGAGTTTTTTTTACTTTGTTCGATAAAAAGAAAAGCCTACAAAGAACTACTCTTTACTCAAGTTCTCCATCCAGTAAGGACTTTATTAATTCATTTTTTTTTTTACTTTCACTTTTTAACTTTCTGAATTTATTATTTACGACAAAATACAATTTAAATGTGAAATTATTGAGTAGTCTACTTCCCTTCAAATAATGAAAATTAAAGGAATAACTTTGGGACTCGTAAGGGATTTACTTGTCTATATATCGTTTCATTCCATTCGATCTTTTAGGTCCCTACTTACCTCGACGGCTATGTCATTATGCCCCTTGAAGCATATATGCGATAAATAGACTTCTGTAACCATGTCATATTTACTTGCTTTAACGGAACCTCTCTCTAAAAGAAATGGAATGACGCATTCCACTAAAAAATCTTTTTTTTTCATGAGGTATAACTAGCAATTCCTATTTAGCTGTTACGGAATTGACCATGGATCAATTCCCCCTTCATTTGGGAATATTGAATACACCCAGAATTCTGAGCTTCATGTTATTCCTTCCAAGAACCATGTCAGAGTCGGGGGCATCCCAATCAGATTGAATGGGATGACAGTTTAGTAGTGCAAATCTGTAAAATGCGAATTTCGATCAAATCACACATCGCAATATACTAGGCCTTCTAATTCCTTAAGGGGTTTATCTAAAAGATTCGCGATATAACTAGGAAGGCGTTTCAAATACCACACATGAGTTACTGGACATGCGAGTTTGATGTATCCCATTTGATATCTTCGTATACGAGAATCAACAAATTCCACCCCACATTCTTCACAAAATTTCGGGTCCTCTTTTTCCGCTCCGATCACTCGATAATTTCCACAGGCACAAATTCCACTTTTTATGGGTCCAGAGATTCTTTCACAAAACAATCCATCTTTTTCCGGTTTATTGGTTTTATAATGAAAAGTATAGGGCTTTGTCACCTCTCCAACTATCTCCCCATTTGGTAGGATTTTGTTGGCCCAAGCCCTTATTTGTTGAGGAGACACTAATCCAATTCGAAGTTGTTGATGTTTATACCGGTCGATCATAGAATAGAAATTCTGATTCATTCGGATCAAACTTCCTTCCGATTAATCTTAAAATTCTTTTCAGATACAAGGAAATGGTTCAGTTCCAGAGCCAAAGATCGTAGTTCTCGAACGAGTAATCGAAAAGATTCTGGGGCATCCTCAGGATTAGGTACTGTTCCTCCAATGATCGTAGCACCAATTAATTCTTGACGAGCTTTAATATGATCAGATTTATAAGTAAGCATCTCTTGTAAAATATGAGCAACACCAAATCCTTCTAGAGCCCAAACTTCCATTTCCCCTACTCGTTGCCCCCCTTGTTTAGCCCTTCCTCTAAGGGGTTGTTGTGTAACAAGTGCGTAATGCCCACTCGAACGTCCATGGATTTTATCATCAACTTGATGAATTAATTTTAGGATATAGGACCTGCCTATTAGAACAGGTTGTTCAAAAGGATCTCCTGTTCTTCCATCAAATATTCTGCTTTTTCCCGGAAACTCGGGTTCAAATACCCATGGGTTTTTTGTTTGCTTATTGGCTTCATATAATTCGGAAAACACTAGTTTTCTCGAAGCCTCTTGCTCATATCTCTCATCAAAAGGTGCTATTCTATAATGTCTCTTTAGTATATCCCCTGCTAACCCGAGCGAACATTCAAATATCTGTCCTACATTCATTCGTGAGGGTACTCCTAATGGATTGAAGACCATATCAACAGGTGTTCCATCTTGCAAGTAGGGCATATCTTGTCTAGACAAAATTTTCGAAATGATACCTTTATTCCCATGTCTTCCAGCTACTTTATCACCCACTTTGATTTCACGTTTCTGTAAAATATATACACGAATCTTTTCTGGATTGTAGCTGGAACCCGTCTTTTTCTGGATCCATCTCACATCAATAACTCGACCTCTTCCGCCTATAGGTAGTTTTAGAGAAGTTTCTTTTGAAGTGGATACCTGAATGCCAAGTATGGCTCGTAATAATCTATCCTCGGGGGCATACGAGGATTCATTCGCTGTCTGAGGTGTTAATTTACCTATTAAAATATCGCCGGTTTCTATCCAAGATCCCAGCATTACAATTCCATTTCTGTCTAAATTTCGGAGTAAATGAGCCTCTAAATGGGGTATTTCCCTAGTAATTCTTTCGGGACCTTGACTTGTCACATGAGTCTGAATTTCATATTTCCGTATGTGAAAAGAAGTATAAAAATCTTCAGACACTAGCCGTTCGCTAATTAGTACTGCGTCTTCAAAATTGTAACCTTCCCATGGCATATAAGCGACTAATACGTTTTTTCCTAAAGCGAGTTCCCCACCAACTGTAGCCGCCCCGTCTGCTAAAATTTGCCCCTTTTTTATACATTTACCCTGCTGAACCTGAGGTTTTTGATGCATACAAGTATTTTTGTTGGAACGTTGATACATAACTAATGGAATGCTTATAGTGTCCCCATTACTTGATAAAATGATCTTGTGAGTATCAGTATAAATGATCTTTCCTTCGCATTCAGCTATAACAGACACTCCCGAATCTAGAGCCGTTTGGCGTTCCAGCCCAGTTCCAACAATGCACTTCTCGGATCGAGAAAGAGGAACTGCTTGGCGCTGCATATTAGAACTCATTAAAGCCCGATTCGCATCATTATGCTCAATAAACGGAATGAGGGAAGCTCCAATAGAAAAATATTGGAAAGGAAAAATACTTCTAAAACGAATCTGTTCCCATGCAATAGTCAAAAATTCTTGACGGTATCGAGCCGGAACAACTTGTTCCTCTTGAACACCCCAATTCAGGGCCAAAGAATTTCCTGCGGCTACCATATAATATTCATCTCTATTTGGTGATAAATAAATTATCTGTGCCTCTTTTGATCTCTCAGACATTTCATAAAGCGGACTCTCTATAGATCCCCAAGGACCAATCCTCACATGAATAGCTAAAGATCCAATAAGTCCAACATTGATTCCTTCAGACGTGTCAATTGGGCAAATACGCCCATAGTGGCTCGGGTGTATATCTCGTATCCGAAAGCTAGCAGTTCGTCCCGTCAATCCTCCAGGACCCAAATAACTCAATTTTCGCCCATGAACAATTTGTGTCAATGGATTAGTTCGATCCAAAACTTGAGATAAAGGGTGTAGGCCAAAAAAGGATTCATAAGTGGTTGTTAATGAAGTTGAAGTTACCAAATTTTGAGGAGTCGGTATCAATTTATGTCGGATTGCTCTACATATAGTTCCTCGAATCGAATTTTCTAAACGAACAAGAGCTAATCCGAATTGATCTTGTAACAGATCTGCTACAGAACGAATACGTTTATTTTTCAAGTGATTCATATCGTCAAATGTACCCATTCCAAATTTAATTCCGATCAAATGATCCGCAGCAGCCAATAGATCTCGTGGTAACAAAAATGTATTGTTCTGAGGTATATCAAGATTCAGTCTCCGGTTCATATTTCGTCGACCAATCCTTCCTAATTCACATTTTTGTTGAAAAAATTTCTTTTGTAATTCCTTACATAGGGACTCAGAAAATACCGGATCCCCACCGACACAAGCAAATTGTTGATAAAACTCCAAAATGGCATTTTCTTTGGATCCAATCTTCTTTTTCTCCTTATCATTCGAGAAAGACAAGAAAATTTCAGGGTAACAAACATTATCTAGAATTTCTCTTAGATTTGAACCCATAGCTGATGATAAAACTAGAATAGATATTTTTTGTTTCCTACTTACACGTGCCCATATCCTTGTTCTTCTATCAATTTCTAATTCTGATCTTCCTCCCCAATCTGATATTATAGTGCTGGTATAAACAGCATTTCCGTTATGATCCAATTCTGAACGATAGTAAATACCGGGACTTTGCAATATTTGATTGATCACAATTCTGTATATTCCATTTACTATAGAGGTTCCCAGGGAATTCATTAGAGGAATATTTCCAATAAAAACAGTTTGTTGTTGCATATCCCTACCGGTTTTCCAAATTATTCCCGCAGGGACATATAATTCAGAAGAATATGTGAGTGATTCATACACAGCATCTCTTTCCTTTATCAGGGGTTCCACCAATTGATACCTTTCCACAAATAATTGAAATTCCATTTCTTGATCTCTATCTTCAATTTTTGGAAACTTATGAAATTCTTCCGTGAAACCCTGATTAATGAACCTACAAAATCCCTCAAATTGTATCTGACTAAATCCAGGTATTGTGGACATTCCCTCATTTCCATTCCGAAGCATCCTAATCTTAAGTTTCCTATTTATTTTTATTGAAAAAATTCAATTATTGATTCACTATTCATTGACCCATATGGATCGACCTAGCAATACAATAATAGAGAATGTATATTCTGTTTACTGAATCACATAAAATTTTAGTCAACTCCATATATCTATTTCAAATTCAAACGTATGAACGGAGATGGAACGGCGGAATAAAGAAAATTTTTGGGGCAGGTTCAAATTTTTGACGGGTTAAATTGATAAAATATTTTTGAAAAAAAAAAATTCTGTTACTTACACTTATGGAGCCTTGTTCAAAATTGGTACAACTTCTACCTAACGTATTAGTATGATATTACGATCCGACGGGATACCACAAAAAGGAATGATTGAGATTGAATCTCCTCTTTATATCTATATAAATGAAATAAAGACAGAATAATCAGAAGTAGTATAGAGTTTTCCCTTTTTTAACACAAAAAATGGAATTTCATGCTCCAAAAAGAATTGGCAGATTTTTTGGTAGGGAGGGAAATTTATAGAATACGCTTGAATTGTGTAACTTAATATAAATATACTAAAAAAAATATTGTATTTATTAAGTACATGTTGATACGGCTATCTATATATCACATCCTTTCTTTCACTTTCTAGAGCAACATTAACATGGATCACACTCCACCAAAATTCGTATTTTATATTCAATATTTCAATTTATTTATTCAATGAAAAATTGAAACATGAGAATTCTCTCTAGGGATATGTACATAAGAGCGAGACCCGTCTCGGTATCTGGGTAACAATTTGTGTTTTGGGGTTTACATATACACATATATATTGTTATAATTGAAATAGAAAAGTATTTTTTATTGAAAAAAAACATGAGATTAGTCATAAATCGGTCATAAATCAATTTTCTTTTCACTAATTTCAATTTAAAGACTAATTTAAAGTAAATTGTTAATGGTTCCAATTTGCCCTGAATTTTTCAGTCTGTCGCCAGAATTTGACTCTCAATAGAAAAGAAACGAGAAGGGAAATTATTAACTGATGTATATTTTGAGATATAATAAATCGAAGAAAATAATAGAAACCAGATAAAAAAAATATGTTTTTGAGGATTGATTAAGTACAACGGGATTCAAGATAAAAAAAAGAGTTAGTAGTAGAAATAGAATATGGCTACTATTTTTATCCATTTTATTTTGGATCGAATTTGGCGGCATGGCCAAGTGGTAAGGCGGGGGACTGCAAATCCTTTATCCCCAGTTCAAATCCGGGTGTCGCCTGATCAACCAAAGATTTTTGATTTCTTATTCTGCCGATCTAATTCGATGAATTATTGCTCCGCAAGAAGTGGAGGCAAAGAACTAAGATCGGAAATCTCGATATACAAAGATTCCTAAGAGGCACCCCATTTTTACTACTAGAATAAAAGATTATATAAAAGACTAGCATATCAAAATAAATCTCTTAAACAATTTTTAATTTTAAGTAGCGTCTCGTGATTCTGTTGGGTATTAAATTAGATTGGATACAATGATAGGAAATAAATTTAGGGCTTGTAGAAAGGCACGAAGATACTTTGTAGTTAAACTCACGAAAGGCTATGAGTGCTTAGACATAGAATCAGAATAGTTGGTCGACTCTTATAGTATAGAGTAAAGGTAAAGTAAAAATTAAAAAAAAAAAAATATATGTTTGTAGTAATAGTGGCAGTGGGTTCTACCGATTCTTTCATAGAAAGACAGTAAGCTTAGATCAAATAGAAAATAGAGTGATATATAGTTGTGTATAGAAAAGGCGCGTGTATCATCTTGTACTTAATACTTCCTGATTCTACTGGAAATCTTAAAATATTGAATGAAACTTGTTGCAAATGTATTCATTGAATTGATTTGGTTCATCAATAGTCTTAAGTCAGAATACTATTTTGACTCTGTGCCATTGATTCCACTATGATTATTAAATAATAATCGAATAATTCTTTCATAGAAATAAGGGACATAATTCACATGGATATAGTAAGTCTTGCTTGGGCTGCTTTAATGGTCGTCTTTACATTTTCTCTTTCACTTGTAGTATGGGGAAGGAGTGGACTCTAGTGTTGTGGACACTACAAATACGAAATTGAGTAATCGGTTGCTCAATCGAACTGTATCAATTCTTTATTAATATTAATCGTTTTGCGAAGCCTTGCCTAAAAAAAAAGTATTCAAAATTGTACTGGAATAGAGTAATAAATCATTATCATAATTGTATTTTGCAACTCAAATCTACGCATAATATAAGATTATTTCCAACCTTATTTTTACTAAATAGTCTATATTTTATTTTATTTTTCTTTTAGAAAAAAAATTAGGTTATTATGACACTATATATTTTTTTTCCACTGTAAGTGAAATGATTAGTGATTGTCCAAAGAGACCCTACACATAATAAAACTAGATCTTTCTTCCGTTAGGCTATTTACGTATCACACATTTCACATTTGTTTTAAACTTCTAGAAATTATACTTTTTTGACTCATGTTTTGTTTAAACATGAAAAACGGACAAGTTTACTCTAACCCCTTTTCCAAATCCGAAGAAGTTATCATATAACTACGCGGATCATCCATTAATTGTTCAATCAATGACTTCTTGAGATGAAAAAAAGAAATAGAATTAAAGTTTTATCTTATCTATTTTATCTTATCTATATGTACATCTACTATAATACATATTGAAATTTTATCTATATGAAGCCCATATTAATATTAGTATACAATACTAGCTAGCGTGGTAGAAAGAACTATATATTATAGTTCTTTCTACCACACTAGCTTAGATACTTAATAAGCTACTTCTGTTCTGATTCCAGCTCAGCGCAATCATTTCATTTAAGACTTACAGTTTGAATTCTTTTCTTTCATTTCTTGAATCATTGAATTGAATTGAACTGCTAAGAACTGATAATTCAAATTAATCATTTTGGCTAACTGTTTTTACATAGATAATAAGTAAAAAAGCAGTAGGAATTAGAATGAACAGTGCAGTAGCAATAAATGCGAGAATATTGACTTCCATAATCTAATCTTTTTTTTTCGCAATAACTTAACTCGGGATCTAATCCCATAGAGATGATAAATTTGATTCCTGTAAATTCAATGGGATAAATTGTATCTTGATGATACTGAATCAGATCAATATTATGAATAAAAATTTCTGATCTATCAAATCAATTTCTCGTTGAGAATTGAATAGTATAACATAAGGAGATCTTTTATCCATACAAAAAACTATTTTTGATTAGATCATAAATACCTATCATTAGGTTTTCATCCTTTTTCCACTTGTTCTTTTCTATAACCTAGCATCTTATCTTTCTTATACAATTCTTCTACTTATACATATACATAGGATTTTTTATATAGAATTATAAGGTATTATATAACCGGTATTCTCTAGGGCATACAGAGAGACGAACAGTATAAATATAAGTGAGATGTAAAAAAGGTAAGGTTAAGTCTAAAAAATCGACTATTCAAGCTTTACCTTTACTAAGAATAAGAAAAGAAAGGGGCCCCACTGGGTTTTGTTGGTCTTTTATTTTATGTTATTTTATTAGTATACTCTTTGTTTTGTTGGATTGGAACGTATACATCAAAAATTCAATGTAAAATTGGAATGAGAATGAAATAAATTGTTTCAAATCGGTGCTAAAAAAAACTTAGATTTCGAAAAGATGTGCTTTAACCTAAAAGGTACTTTGCCGGAAAATTAACTTCTATGAAGATTTAGTTCATTGTATATCATATAATAAACAAAGCTATTTTGTGTCTGTACCCCCCAAAAATCTGAGCACTCTATTCCATTTCATTTATCAAGAGCGGAATGATTGAAAAAAAAGAGTATTGGTATCTCTTAAACTTTTAATATTGAATATAGCAATAGTACCAATTGTACTAAATCTACTTATATTTTTCCTTATCAATTAGTACTGGGGAAGAAAAGGAACTTCCCATATTTATCTGATGAGACATGCGAAACAAAAGAAATAATCTCCACGGTGTGAATTTGTTTGATTCCATTTTGCTCTTCGTCTTCCCTTTCGCAAAAATAGAGAAATGAATTTCTCTATTCATGAGATCCTAGTTCGGGACTGACGGGGCTCGAACCCGCAGCTTCCGCCTTGACAGGGCGGTGCTCTGACCAATTGAACTACAATCCCGGCGAGGTGTATAGCATATATATACTTAGGATTTCATAAGAATATCCTACTCGTCATGTTGGAACGTAACAAATATGCGAATGCTATATTGATATTATATCCACATAAACACGGGCTTTAGTGAAAGTGAGACAGATTATTAGTAACTAGTGATTTTTTATTTTATTATTAAATAAAAATAATCAATCTTTCAATGAGATGAAAAAAAAGATAGAGAAATTTTTTTCTTTATTTCTCTACGAAGCAGGCATTTCCCTTTCTTTTCTATAGGATAAATTAATTATATCTTACTCATGGGACGGGGTGAATTCTTGGGCCGAGCTGGATTTGAACCAGCGTAGACAGTCGTCAACGAATTTACAGTCCGTCCCCATTAACCGCTCGGGCATCGACCCAGGAAGAATTCTTTATATGCTTATTGATAATCTATGATCAACTTCCTTTCGTAGTACCCTACCCCCAGGGGAAGTCGAATCCCCGCTGCCTCCTTGAAAGAGAGATGTCCTGAACCGCTAGACGATGGGGGCATATTCGCCCGACCGTCATCATACTATAATGATAGTATGAATAGTTTTTTGGAATTGTCAATATAATCTAATGGTATGGCTAGATTTGAACAGTCTTTTTATATTCTGATTCTATAGGATTTGACTTTGAATTGAACGTTTTTTTTCTTCAATTTTAACTCATTGCTTCGTTTCTTGTTCAGATAAAATATGCCTATCATTATCTCACATTAAGTTAGAAAATTAAAAAACGAGAAAATTTTTATCCCTTTTCTAGGTAAATAGAATTTATTTTTCCATTATTTCTCTTATGAGTCTACTGCATATATACATATATGCAGTAGACTCATAAGAGAAAATGGCTAAGTCATGAATTGAGCAGGCCCTTTTAACTCAGTGGTAGAGTAACGCCATGGTAAGGCGTAAGTCATCGGTTCAAATCCGATAAAGGGCTTTTTTCATGAAACTCGAGTCTTTGTCTTCGTTTTTCATCGAAAAATAAGGATATTTTTGATAATAAAAAAAAGGCAAACACTATTGTATTATTTATAATATAATGAGCTCTTATTATTTGATTTTGAGTTTTAATTAATAATTTAAAATTTTGAACATTTAATTATTATTATGTTGACTAATTGAACTTAGTGGGTGGGGGCTTCTAGCCTGTAGTGACATAATAGTCCTTTTTATATCTTATTATTATTTATTTAAATATTCCAGGAAACATAATATAAATATTCTAGATATCCAACCCCTATTTATTAATCACAAACTAAAATATTTCTACTTCCCTATTGTTCCCACCAAACCTACCACAAAAATGGTAACTAAAAAAAATAAGTGGACCTGACCCATTAAATCATGACTATATTGGCTATTCTGATATTTAAATTCGATATATATTAAATTGTAGAAAGCGGGTTTTTTATTTCCTTTTTTAGTTTCTTAGATCACAAAAGACAAGAATTTGTCGATATTCATGATTTGATTTTCTTGTTAATAGACGCTCTATAGGAATAAATCGCTATTCTTTTCCGATACATATAATATATATATATATATATAATATATTGAAAAATGGATTTTCAATATCTTTCCTTGATTTCAAAATCTGATTCCCATATTGTTTTGTTGTTTTATTTCAGCAATGCAAATAGATAACGAAAGCGAGAAAGGGGCCTTCAGTTCCAGTTTATCATTAGTTCATTTAATATTTCATTTAGGGGCAAGGAAAAAAGAAATTTTCCTTTTTTTGTTGGACTCGTTA